>VDFB02271358.1:457877521-457922781 GCA_007258455.2 Sequoia sempervirens
TTATCACACTTAAACATAAAACCTTCTTCTATTCACCATTTTATAAACTATAACATATATACAAAAGGATCCTACAACATAGACATGGTCAATTGGAAGAAAATGCATAGGCCTCTAATGGCTTACATAGACTTAAAAACCACTAACAACATTACTCAACTCTTTCTCTAAAGCTAAATATTTGTGACATTTTTCATTGCCCCACAAACATCCATGTAAGTGCCTAAAATTTCATAGGCCAATAGAGGAGTCCAATGATCAATTTGGTAGTCTAGTTCATGACCCAAAAGGAATGAATTATTCACAAGTACACCACACTTATTTTGAATCAAGACACACTCTATTATCCAAAATAAAAATATATCAACCAATTATGAATCAAAAATTACTCCCCTATCCACAACAAAACTACCCTCTTTATGGATTGCGACAGACTCAATTATCCACAAATCATAAAAAATCACAAAATCTCCCTTGCTCCATGAAGGGACACATAAAAATATGGTTATAATCATGCAAGGTATCATCTCTAAGAAAAAAACTACCTCAAGATGATAATATTCCTCCAACCTCTAGTAACTCTAGTCTCCAATTTGATATTGTTACATTTTATGCACATTAGGTTCTTTGATAATACAAGCATGTGAGTAATTGATATCTTTATGAGGCATAGTATGGATGGTTTGATGAAAACAAACATTTAGTAACATAATAAATTTCAACATTATCAAATTTGAAGGTATTGATTTCCACTAAGAACACACCTTTTACAATATCCTCCCTATTTTCTACAAAATAAAATATCTCTAATATTACACAAAATTGTGTATCGTCAATATAACATTATACCTTATTTCTCCTTAAAACACTAATCACCTTAACACATTAACTATGCTTGCTAAAGATTGTATAGAATATGCATTCAAAATTATAAATATAAATTGCTCATTTATCTCCACCACTTAAGACAAGAATGCTTTTCCAACTTATGCCCACAAAAGTAAATGTTATTTTTTATGATTATTTTAATCGAAAGGACCAATTCATAAATATTTATTTGTTGAATCATACACTAAAACAAAAAACACATTTCCACATTCACACCAAAGCCTTATTTTTCATGCCTACAACCATTATAGCTTCTTTTCAATCATTTCAATATGTTTATATGCTCCACATTTAATTCATCAATCACTCTCATTTTAAAAAAATAAAATTATGTCAAGTGTTGTGATTCCATTAACTCCAACAAACTCAAATCATGATTCTTATAGTTTATCAATGAGTATTTGTAACAAGGGTATTATTTTAACATACACATTATTATAATTTCAATGAAGATAACCAAGGCTTTTGTATAACTAATACAAAAACCTAATTGCATAATATAATTGGCTAAGGTGAATCAAGGAGCTACTCCATTGGGCATTCAGCATATATAATTAACAGACTACTGTATTTTTCCTAACCAAAGTAAAAAATATATATATTAGAACAACACCAATGAGGGGAGACATGGATTAAACACATCACCAATGGAGAACAATATGTGGAAGTGCAACTAACTTTAATATGTAGGACTGCATTATTTTTGTAATTGCATCCTTTCATGTATGTTATCTTTTTCCATGACTATTGAATCATTATTTCTTGGGTTCAATGTCATATTAAAAAATTTAAAAAACATTTATATTTATAGAATAATAAATACACATAAATACTATTATTAATTGCATTCATATTTTTATAATCAACCGTGTAAATTTTTATAAAGCATTACATTTTTGTAACTTCTCCAAACTATTGGTAAACTCTTCTTTTATGCTTCTTTCATATTCTCAATGTCAAACATTATTGTTATTTTATAACGCAGGGTGTAAACACTAAACTAATTATTATTTAATATTATCCACATGCAAAACACTAACATAAATTTCAAGATGGATTTCAAATTAAAAAATACTAATTAATTTTAAAATTAAATCTTGTTATTTTAAATTTTGTTTTACTTTTATTTTACTTTGCAGAACAAAAGTATTCTAATTATTATTATTATCATTATTTAATCATTGATTATTATTATAACTTTTTCAATAATCAATTAAAGATTTGTTATTGATTCATTTATACTTTTATTTATAATTTTTTAGAATAATGAGTATAAAGGTTTTTAAAATTTGAAGGGTTCATCACATGGTGAGTTAATAAAAGAGACATATCTTGTGAAGATTTTAGATGCAAATTTGAAAGACATCATTTTGAATGATTTCTTCAATAACCATTATTACTTGCTAATTCATTCTACTTCCATATTATGTTGAAAAGTAAAAACAAAACTAGAACATTACGACTTATTACAAAATAATATAAAAATACAAGTGCACAAACCAAAATCAAAATCTACCTGTCTAACTGTCTCCAAAACCAAGCTTCTCACTCACTCTCCATAAACTCTCCAATATTCATTAGAGAACTTTTAACAATGTCAAAGAAAAATATTATTTGACCATTTTTGAGGGTCTAGAAGAATAAACAGCGCGGATAGAAACTCTGCTCTACCAAGGTGTACTCATAATGCAAGTCAAAGTGTCCTTTGATTTAAAAAATATCTTAGGTAAACCAAAGAGAACAGTTCACAGATAAGCGTTGATTGCTTATTTTTTGTATCTAATACATTTCAAGTTTCCTTAGTTATTGGAATATGAAGAGCTCTAGGGAATGGTCAAAGCGTGAGCGAGTTACCTATTGACTGGGTATAACTCTGTAAAACCCTATGAGCAGGTTACTAATTGACAGAGTATACCTCTGGAAGGCCTATTACTATATAAATCAGAAACAAGATCGAGAGGTTCCCACAATCATTTTTATCCGATCAATCAATGTATTCCACACTATCTATAGCGGCCTACAGGCAGGCCTATGCAGCGACAACAAATGGCACGGCTCAACAACAGAACCCACTTCTATTCCCACCTCCTGCTGGTCCTTACTCTGGATATCTCTTACTCCAGGAAGACGAATATGATGACAATGGTGACTCTGCATCTGCCTCCTGCTGTTGGGGATGCTGCAAAGGTTACCTGCGAGAATTGCCATTTCCTCAAGATAAATGCTTAACAATCCAGTACACTACAAGTGATGGACAAAGTTCTCGAACAGAAAGTGACAGAGTGTACGTTATTCCTGTTTTGGGCCAACCCATCTCATCCCATTGCTACTATGTCGTGCGAGCAGAGGGCAAGCACAAAGGGTAAAAGCAATACGTACTTTTATGTCACTTGTTCTCTGTGGGGAATTTTTCCTCTGTGAGTTTTTCTTAGACAATTTATGTAGCAATATTTATAGATTAACAATGACGTTGAAAGTTATGCCAATATCCTTGCATTATCTATTGGTTAGAATATTGAATCTGTATTTATGGGTAATTAACAATCATATGCATACCTACTTATCTGATTGTATGTTGATGGTGTGTACAGACTAGTTGAAACATGCTCTACTGAAGAAGACATGTCGATACTTTGCTGTTGTAGATGTGTGAATGACATTAGTCCCAGACCTTTGCAACCCACCAACTCATATCAACATATGCAGATGATCGCCTTGAGAAAGTCGAGATTCACAGCAAAGTGTATAGCTACTGATGGTTTTCCCCCTCATTTTTTGCGTAGGAAGCGTTGGAGAGTGGTAGCCAAAGACATGCGTGGCAAACATGGCAGACTTGCACATGTTGGAGGGGAAAATGCTGACCTCAGAAGACAACCTCCCTCATTTGATTTCTCTGTGTCACAGAGAATTTCTCCTGTTGTTATAGTTGGGGAGTGGTACTGCCCCTTTATCTTTATCAGTGAATTGGGTACCAGATTGGAGGATCCTAAGATTCAGCTCATAGAGTGTCCCTTCTACAAAATGGATCTGGAAAAGTTTTGGGAAGAGATATACTCCACTCAAGGCATCACAGAACAATATGTTGATGTGGAGAAAACGTTAAGGGTAGGAGAAGGGCTATTGTTTGGAGAAGAGGTAACTGAGGAAATTACCTATAATGATGGAAGTGTTTTGTTTAAAGGTCTGGGGATGCAACCGGGACATGCTACTGGTGTGAAACTTAGCTGGCCCATCATTGCCAAAATGAGGGCGGACCGAGATAGATATGGACTAGAACAAGGAGGAAGAGATGTAAGGGTGAATATATCATTTAGTAGCAATGGGATGGAAAGAAAGTTTGCCTGTTATGTTGTAGTGGAAAGATATGTATTGAAAAGAATGGATGGGAGCATTGCCCTTACTTATTCATTCAGAAATTCGAATCAAATCCAGGGGAAAGTGGGAAGTTTGAGGGGCAAAACTTAATTGTTATCATGTTTTCTATTTTGTTAGATATATGCTATATTTACAAATCCAAGAACTGTCATTTCATCATTCTTACAACAGGCATATATGGGAGGATTCTTCCTTAAAAGGGAAGAACAAATCTAATATAAAAGGTGAATTGTCTTTGTTTACATTCTAAATTTGTCTGTTTAAATAATAAAAAAAAAAAAAAAATCGGGCCTCAAAAGAATGTATATGGTAAGGCTTTATATATTAGATTTAATTAAGTTTTGTTTAAATATTGATGATAGAAAGTATAAGGTCTCAAGATAATGTAACATAAAAGTTCTAATAAAACACTTATACTATATACATTCTTTACATTCTTTACAGTTGATTTGATTTTAAAATTTGAATTTTGTTTTAGTTGTTTAATCTTTCATATGGTATTTATTTTCATTTTTACTCTATTAAGAATCTCTTGATTTATTGTACTAGAATTTATCTTTAGTTCCATTATCCTTTGTAATCATTTATAAACATTAATAATAATTTCATTTCATTTCTATACATGAGAAGGGTCTTCATTAAACCTAAATTTACATCTTAATTAATTTAGTTTGACGTTGTATATATACAATCATTTAATACATTGGTTTGATTTATATATTGTCACATCGTCAAGGACACTCGTTCTACCATATCATGGAACAATCACTGATCAATTCATCAATGACAATGTACAATTGATTCAAGTATGGTAGTTCATTGAAGAAATATTTGACATTGTCTTCTCTTTTCATTCTCAAGACCCTATCTTGAAACATTATCTTGTTGGAAAGAATTAATATCCAATGATAATTTAAATTTTAAATAATATATTTTAAAAGTATAAAATATTGAATTTAAATTGTAATATAATAAACCTTTCTTAGGATGCACATAATAATAATATTAATAAAACTAATAAAATTGAAGATTAAAATAAAATAACACAAATTTTACCAATTGTCACTCTAGAAAAAGGAAAAACATAAATGTGAATGTAGACCATTTTTTAATGGAATGAGACAAACTATGCCACCTTTTATAAAGGTAATGATCAACATAACTCCAACTTTTAAACTTGAAGCGCTTGAAAGTGACATACAAATTTTGAAATTTATAATGATATAAATGAAATTTTTGCCTTAATTTTTTTTTGTAATTTTTTTTTTAAATTGACATTATAATTTAATTGCTAGAGAAAAATTCAACAAAAGAGGTTGATGGCCCTACACTTTTTTATACTAAATTTCAATTCAACAAAAGAGGTTGATGGCCCTACACTTTTTAATACTAAATTTCAATTCAACAAAAGAGGTTGATGGCCCTAAACTTTTTTATACTAAATTTCATCTTTTTCCATTTAATTAACTTGTAGCGAACTAAGCCATGTGTTTTCTTGAACTTTGAATTTTTTTTAGTATTTTAAAAGTCAAGTGTAGTTAAAACATAATAGTTTTAGTGGGCCTCCACTTTATGTCTTAACTATTTATTGTAAATAAAAATAAGTTATATTATTTTAAAAAGAATTATCTCCTTTATTGTATTATATTTTTTTTAAATGTATAAAATAAAACTTAATATATTTTTAAAATTTTCAATCAACCCTATGTTTAACTACAATGACCTAATTGTAATGATTTTCAAAAAAAAAAAAGTTAAAAAAAAAAAAAATCAAATTCAAAAGTTTTGGCTCTAAGATCTAATCATGGGTATTTTTAGTTTTTTTCTTAAAATGTTTATAATCTAAGAAAATGTGAATCAAATTTAGGGTTATTATTTTTTTTCAATAAAGAAATTTTGGAGAAAATTATATTAATAAAAATCAACTTGCATGAAACATGTCATAATTTTTTTTATTTTTTTTTATTTGAAAAATGTGGAGAATATTTAGTTGATATGCTTTGGTAAGTAGGATATTTTATTGAATATTTTTTTAGTTTAATTTGATTTTAATTTGATGTCTTGTTATAATCCACCTAAGGTGTAAATTTGATGGTAAACCTTACATGAACAAGAAAAATTTTAGTTGCAAATATCCATTTAAAATTACCTTTCAAATGTTATGTATTTTTTTATTAAATTTATAACCTGTGTTAGGTACTTAAGAGTTAAAATAAAATGCATTGAGCATGTATTTTTGTTATGTATGAAAAATTGGATCCTTCATGAAATACAATAACTATCACACTTAAACATAAAACCTTCATCTACTCGCCATTTTATAAACTATCTCAACATATATAGAAAAAACCTACAAAAAGGTCATGGATAAGGAGAGAAAAATACATAGGCCCCCAATGGTTTACATAGGCTTAAACATCACTAACAAAATTACTCAACTCTTCCTCTAATCAAAAGAGTTGTAACATTATCCATTGCCCCACAACATACCTGTAAGTGCCTAAAATTTCATAGGCTAATAAAGGAGTCCAATGATAAATTTGGTAGTCTAGTTCATGACTCAAAAGGAAAGAAATATTCATAAATACAACACCCTTCTTGTGAATCAAGAAAGACTCTATTAAATCCACAAGAGAAATATATCAACCAATTGTTCAATAAACAATTATTCCCCTATCCATACTAGTACTCCTCTCTATGTGGATTGAGTCACACTCAATTATCCATAAATCATAAAACATCCAAGCTTCCTCTTGCTCCATGAAGGGACACACAAAAAATTGGTGCTTATCATGCAAGGTATCATCTCTAAAAAAAGATAGCTCAAAATGATAATAATCTTCTTACCTCTAGTGACTCTAGTATTAATTTGATCTTGTAACATTTTATGTATTAGGTTCTCTAATAATATAAGTATGTGATTCTTTGATATCTTTGTGCGGCATAAAATGGATGGTTTGGAGAACATAAACATGTAATGACAATGAAATTAAACATTATCAAATTTGAAGGTGTTGGTTTCCTTCCAACGGATACACCTTTTACAATATCCTCCCTATTTTCTATAAAAAATAAAATATCTCCAATATTACACAAAATCATGTATCATCAATATAATATTAAGCCCTATTTGTCCTTAAAATTTTAATCACCTTAACACATTAACTATACTTGCTAAGGCTTGTATAAAATATGGATTCAAATTATAGATATAGATTGCTCACTTATCTTCCACTTAAGAATATTTTTCCAACTTATACCAACAAAATTTAATGTTATTGATTAAGATTATTTTAATAGAAAGGACTAATTCATAAATATTTCTTGGATCATACACTTAAAAAAAAAAAATACCATTCCACATTCACACCAAAGCCTTATTTTTCATACCTACAACCATTGCAATTTCTTTTCAATAATTTCAATTTTTTTATGCTCCACATTTAATTCATCATTCTGTTAAATGATGAGTTTTCCTTTTAATTCTATGCCAAGTGATGTTATTTCATTAACTCTAGAAAACTCCAATCATGATTATTATATTTCATCACCAAGTATTTGTAACAATGGTATTACTTTAACATACACATGGTTGTAATTTCAATGAAGATTACCATGGATTTTGTATAGTTGATTACACATTCCTAATTGTGTAATATAGTTATATAAGGTGAATCAAGGAACTACTGCATTGGGCGTTGAGCATATATAATTAAAATACTTCTTCATTTTACCTAACCAGTGTTATTCCTATGAGAAAAACTAATATTTTTGAAGGCATGGAAAATAAACATATATATTAGACATAACACTAATGGAGGAGGAGCATAGATTAAACACATCACCAATGTAGGACTTGTCACATCATGTCGATGAAAGAATAGGAACATGAAAGAGAAATGAAATAAAGGAAGAAAAAATGACTTAAAACAAAAATGGATGAGGAAATAACTCGCATTGATTCAGCGTGGTGCAAGAAAGGTAAGGGTGGTGTTCGTGCCATTAATAAGGCATAGTGACCCTTATTTGGAGTAGGAAAATTTTTAGGTTGTGGGTCAAATTGGAAAGAAAACACCTGATCATTCACCCACAACCATATGAATAAAATGCATCTTTTTAGGTAGACCATGACCTACATAAATTTACAGTGTGGGCTCAATTTTGATGTGTGAAGATAGGAGGAATAAGAGAGAAAGTATGAGATAAAGAAGGTTGACTAGATTTTTGCAAGGAGAGTGGGAGGAGAATGTAGAGAATGGTGTGAGTGAGAGAGGGGAAAGGTTTTATATTATGCACGAAATATATTTATGAAAATACCTTTAAAATGTTGGAGCAAACACAACTAGGAAGTGTAAAGCTGAATTCCATAAATTTTCCAACATCCTTCCTATCAAAAATGGAAAAGAGAGTAGGAGGGCATCTAAGAAGTGTTGGGAAACTTGTGACAGGATAGTATTTTTCTTTCATTTCAATACTTATTTTATTAGATGTCTTTTCAATTTTTTCTATGACCTCTTTGCTAGGCAACAACTTTTAGAATAGTGTCTTATAATTTGAAGCATGGCATGTCACTTTTCATGGAAATATATATTTATTTTTGGGAGTGTGACCTTTAGTTTTCTATGCCTCATTATATGACTTTGCACTATATGCTCAAATCACTTATACTCACCAAAATTTGATGTCATGTAAGTGGTATTCTTATGTTTCCTTAAATTAGAGAGACTTGGTCAAATATTGCACCATTGTCTAATTGTTGGCATTTTCAATTTTAACCTTGGTGCTCCTTTTTATTTTACATTGAAATTTTAAGGTGTTGGTCCATATTTCTAGTGTCTATGCCATATTTACTATACCCATAAATGATGGTTGTATCCTGTTCTCCTACTTGAGCCAATTTTAAACTTTCTACATTATTATATAGTTCCATTATCGTAGAAAGGAACCAAACAAACTCCATCTTCATAATTTATAGGTCATTATTGAATTTTATTCTTCCATGATGACATATCAATTGATGCGTTGAGTAGGATTGTTCCACCTTCACAATAGGAATATAGTGGAGAATAATTATCAACCTTAACATATAATCTCCCTTTTTGTCATTCCTAGTCATGTAAAAATGTTATACCACATCCACATCTTGTCAAGGATTTGGGTCTAAGGTCTTCAATCTTCATTGGGTATTTTATGGGATGAGCTTTTCTTATTGTAGCTCAAGCAACCATTCACAACAAACAAGTCAAAAACTATCAATGTAGTGAAATTTCACACAAGAGGTATCTCTAAATTTCCATCAACTACTCATTTGTTATCAAAGTCCAAATATTAATTCATTTCCTCTCTTTCCACTATAGTATGATTGCAAGAATAAGATATTCACTTTTATTGTAATATAATGTGTTAGCAATGGTGCTCTTTCATTTATGACTTTTCTTTGTGAATTATACATGAATTGATGGGAGTTAGAAATTTTCATAATCAATAGTAGTTATACATTTAGGGAATAAAAACCAAACTCCCTCTAGTCAACAACTCAGCCTCCTTGGTATTGCACAACTATTTGAATACCATTTTGATCCTCATAAACCTCCCATATTGGTAAATTTATTGGGTTGACCCTTACAATATGTGAAAAAGTTGAATAATAAATAAATTGAATAGTATTACCAAGTGCAAGAATGATACAAATTTTGGTAACATTGTTTGTATATATAGGTCAAACATAGAATAATATTAAATAAAATAAAAAGAACTCCTTACAAGTATTTGGTGAAACCAAGATCTAGAGGTGACTAATATCCTATAGGGTTCCCAAGATCTCAAACACTATAATACTTGATATGTGAAAGTTGGAATTATTAGGAATTCATAAAAAAGGAATTTCCTATAGCCAATTGTTGATTATTTGAATTTCCAAGTGTTTGGAGTTTTGAGTAGACAATGGTGGGAGACAAATACGATATTACCTTAAGTTCATTATACCTTTATGATGATGCTCCAAGTGAAACAAAATGGTGAGGAATACTAGGTTAAATATCTAGCAATAAGAACCCCTTATAATAGGATCCAAGAATAAAATACACCCAATAGAAGATTCAACATGCAATTATAATCACTTAATTATGTATGTGGTAAGGACTTCATTAATGAAACTAAAACCATACTTGTACTAGGTTGTTGCATGATTAAATAGAATGAAACTATCATTTATTTCAATGGTTATGTAGAGATTAAGAGATAAATGTACAATTACAATCATATAGTAGAACATAACCTGATATATTATTTCTTACTAATAATTTCATAATTAGTTATAAGTGGCCAGGGTGAAATTTTCATATTTCATAAATTAAGAATTTTAGAAGTAATGGATTTCAATATATAATAAAGGACATTAAGAGATTAATAAAATATTGTTTTTGGATGTATATATTTGGATGTTTATCCAAGGGATATTGTTTTTCAAAATGTATAGAGTCAAATTGTATATTGTGTCTGCTTCAAGAAAATTTATATCTATGGTGTTATGTTTTTCAAATTTTTAATAATGCTTGTATGTGAAGGGAAAATGGTCATCCAAAAAATCCATCTAGGATCAACATGTTCCTTTACTAATACTCATTAAAATTTAGGAACCTCAAAAGCATATACTACTATTCCTTAAAGTGGAAACTAGCATAGTTATTTTACCACTATCAATCCTTAAAGGAAAGAGGTTGCAATATATTATTCAATAACAAAATAGTTACAATACATTATTTAGGCTCAAGGCCATTATAGGAGATTTACATCTTGTTCCATCTTCGAAAGAATTTTGGTAGCATAATCCTTGTGAATAACACTTCTCTCATGGCTCCTCTAGCAAAAAACCTATATTTATAGAGTATACGGTGCCTAGGATAGAAGTTTCCATAAACCCACACCCATGCATGAACATGCAACAAGAAAGACACTACATGCAAAATAATGCAACATGCTTATGCACAAAATCACCTGTCAAAAATTTGGGCATCCACATTCCATGTTTTCAAACTCAATTAGGAATAGAAACTGCACCTTAAAACATTAAAAAATGGTGGATGTGGGGATGAGGTTTCACCAAAATGAGATGACGATCTAAGACACCCACACTTGCACTTTTCCTATGTTTCATTAGAAAATGAGATCTCCTAGGGATAGAATTGAATTTCATCCTTGAGGTGAGTCAACTCTATTGGGATAGATCTCGTTGTTTTCTAATGATAGAAAATGACTTTAGAAAATGAATAAAATGCACTTTTGGGAGATGAAAATAAAATGCTTAATGAACTTAATTATATGATGTAAAACTTGAAATGAAGAATATAAGGATAGCACAAGCATAAACAAAAAATTTCAGGCAGATCTAAGAAGGGTAGACTGATGTGTATATGACACCAAAATTGGGTTCTGAGTGTCCTACAAGGACAAATTCTCCTTAGGGAAAATGGGTCTCTGGATAGGGGTCCAAAATCTGATTTCATAGTCCTTTGATCTGGATTTGAGCTCCTGATTTCTCTAGATTCCATTGTCAGAAAGTTGCAAATAAAATTTGTAAATAAGTTTTCATGGCTTGACAAATTTGTTGACAAGTTTGAAAACTTTGTAAAATTGCTCCTTTGATCAATCTTCAATCCTTCTTCACCTACAAATTTGTGCATACAAAGAGAGGGATTTTTTTTTTTTTTGTGAATAGGAGTTTGCCTTGGACAAACCCTAGTTTGGTAATTAAACCTTGATAATGAAATAATGACAAAATGATAGGAATTTGATGAATGAACAATGTTATGCTACAATCACCAAACACTTAATGGTTTCCCTTAGAGGACTAAAGTCTAACACATCTCTCTAAGGATTGGATCTTTCTTGAATTGGCTTGATTTTTTGCTTGATTTGACACTTGATTTGATGCTTGAATTCTTGAAACCTACATCACATTGTTATCTCCAAAACATTGCATGAACACACATGAACTTTGACATGATGATATGATCTTGATTTCTACTATAGATGACTGATAAATCTAATCTTCAATTCTCTTGAAAAAAAAATTTCTCATATGATCTCTTGATTATGCATATTATTGATACATAGATTTGAATTGATAAAATAACTATGTATTTATAGGTTTTTATCTAATTTCCTAAAACTCAAATTCCACAAGCTGGTATTTGAAACTTGAATTTAAATCATTAAAATAACACCAAAAACATATTAAAAATTAGGTCTTGGTACTTAAGGAGGACCCAATCGCCCTTGGGAAAATGGGTCATAGGACATAAATCCAAGACACACAATTTCCAAGACAATTAATTTAATATTGGAAATTGTTTAATGTTCGTTTCTCTTTCAAAAAACGAGAATAATAAGGCTTTGAAATGCATAATTTAGGAAATTAGAAGCTTAATCAAGTCCAATTTAATTAAGAGACCCAAACATAGTGTGAAAATGTAAAGGTGTACATTTTTATACACCACATCTAAACACAACTCCTATTACAAATAGCAACATCCAACCTTGACTTTTCAAAGTGAGCGCCAACTTCCAAAAAAGTGGTACATGTCATAGTTAACTCAACATGCCTTGACACATGCCACCACTGTGCAAACTCTGAGAAGTTTATACAAACTCCTCTCTCCAAATGAGCTCCCAAGTGATGTGTCACTATGGAACACCCCCTTGAAGTATGTAGAAACAACAATGCTTCAAATAAGCGATTGGGTGACAAGTGACACTCTATTGAGCTCCACACAGGTTGCATGTAAGATTAAACTCTCCATGATGGGTCTCGCAAAGTGCTATGACAACTATTATAGTTGGAAACTTAGGATATATCAATTTTTATATAATTATTTATCCCAAAATATACTGGGACTCAAAGGTTGAGACACCTTAATCCCCACAATATGGCCCTATAAATTCATGTTGTTCTAATTGACATTGATATCATAAATTAATAGTATCATAATACTTGATCATATTTGTGCAATATCATTGGAGCCATATTAGGTCTTCACATTATTGTCACATTGTGAATAGACATTGAGTAATACTACCCTTACTACTAGTAAATGTATCCTAATTGAGATATTTATTATATTAGGTTATCATCATGCATGCATGTTTAAGGGGTCTCTTATTATTATAATTTAGTGGTTCAAGATATCAAGAACCAATACACATGTGATATCTAAGACAACTAAATCACATTCTATGGGTGATCCCACAATATTGGTTTACAATTTTTAGCCAAACTGGACACTGAAATAATTTTTTCTAACTAAATCTTCACTTTCAAGAACCTATAGCGGCTAAACCGTGAGGAATTTGAAGATGATGAAAACTAGTGATTTGTGACATTTTATCTATAGATTCTAAATATATTTTTTTCAAAAATTTTGGAATCAAATTACACTTCTTTTTCCATCTCCTTCAAAAACTACTTTTTTCAATAAAACAACATTTTTGAGTGACGCTCACCATATAACACAACTTTTTTTCCATGAAGGATAAAATTCTTTTTTTTTTCAAATTTAGATTTGTAATTATGATATCTAGTGTTTCCAATTGGTTTGATAGTGTTTTATTGATTTTTTTTCCTTAATCAAGTTTCAAAGTCAAACCAATTATAATTCCAACATAGGCGGACCATACAACGTGTAACTTTTTTCCTACATGTATCAAAATTCAAAAAAAAAATGTTGGATCAAGGACTTCAATATCTGGTGCACTCATTTTTTTAAAAAAATTTATAATCTGTTATTTTTCTACATGTGGAGAATAGAAAGCTTGATTTTTGGTGAAAACCTATGTTTAATAAAAATAAAACATATTAAAATTATATTTGTTGGATAGATCATTCTGAGGAATACCATGATCATCCAGTTGTGAAGTCTCCTCCATTTTCATCCTCAACCTCGAGCATCGAAGTGCAAAATTATAGACTTTTTTTGGTGCCAAAGGATGATAAGGTGGGAAAAGGGGGGTTCATGTGAACTAGGGGGGTTCAAGCGAACCCCCTTTCAAAAAAAAAATTCTTTGTGTTTTTTGGCAGGAATGGTGGGACCTTGCATTTAATTGGTTCACTCAAACCAGGGTTCATTCAAACCCTTTTTTGGTTCACTTGAACCAAAGGGTTCATTCGAACCCCAAAAACCAATTTTTTTTGCATGGGGTCATTTTTGCAACTTTTCCTTCCTCACTCAAATTGTAAACCACTTTGGTTTACTCATATGCATGTTATCACATTCTAAATCTAAATGGAACCTTGTGTTATAAACTATTTGGTATTATCATCATGGTACCAAGCATGGCACAATATCCCTAATAGGTAATTGTAAGGGGTTTTGGGATGCTCACATTGAATTAGGAATAATAACTATGGTGAGGCTTAATTTAAGATCCTAACATACATGGATGGAATTGACATGGTATAGGTTTACTAAATTGGGAAGTTGTGTGCATGTGTCTTTTGAGAGACCTTGTGAGGAGAACTATGTGTGATTTTGATCCATTTAGAAGTGGGTACATAGGTGGTCCTTGGGAAAAGTATGTCCCTATAACCTCAAATCTATAGGTGCACTAGTAGAGTTTGGCAAATAAATGACTAGGTGACTAAAATATTTAGTCACAACAACTAAAAATGACTAAATTCTACTCATTTTTTGCAACTTAGCTATAAATGAGTAAATAAATGACTAATCTAGTTGTTGACTAAAAAATTATTTATCACAAAAATAAAAATGACTAAATAGTTAGTCATTAAATCCAAATTAGACATTTTTTTAAGAAAACAAGTCAGACAATTATTGGTGCAATGTATTCATGTGTATGATGTATTGGCACAATTATTCACATTCATTGCAGATTCATTCATCTCGCTTGACCTCACTTCATTCATTCATTGTAGACCTCACTTCGTTCATTCATTGCATACCTCACTTCATTTGTTAGCCTAGCATGAGTCATTTTGATCAATTATAACAGCTACTTGCATGGGCTATAAGGATTCAGAGAAGACCTAGAGACTTTTGAAAAGGTGGGCAAGGTCAAAGAATTTGGAGTTTTCTGCAATGAATTTAAATTTGTTGAGGCCCTCAGTAGTGAAATCGGATTTGGGGATGCCCACTACAACAAATTTAGAGGTAATTCGAGACCCTCATTACATTAAACACAAATTTGAAATGCTCATTACAATCTATTGCTCTTAATAATTTTCTACTAGTTCTTTTACAATATTTCCACTGTTTTGCTTCATAATGTGTTCATGCTAAATATAATAAAATTTGGGTGTTAGTGCCAAAATATAATTTCCTCAAACAATTTTGATACATTTTCACCGCAAGCACAAACTATCCTTGTGCAAAGTAAACATGTCCTAGATTTACCCACACATCAAGCATCTGAACAAAGATGTTTCTTACAACAACTTCTTGTACCTGTGTAAATATTTCCTTTTTCAATATCAAATTGACCCCTTTCAACTAGCACAATGGCTACCCCATTTACAACATAAACATTTCTTGGTATTTGTGCCAACACTTTACAATGGCTGCTCCATTTGCAACATAAATATTTTCACTGCAAGCCCAAACTGTACTTGTGCAATTTAAACATGTGCTAGATTTACCCACACATCAAGCATCTGAACAAAGATGTTTCCTATAGTAGCTTCTTGTACCTATGTAAAAATTTCCTTTGCAATATCAAATTGACCCCTTTTAGCTAGCACAATGGTTTCCCCATTTGTAGCATAAACATTTCCTGGTCTTTGTGCCAACACTTAAGTGGCCCCTTTTATGAAATTAAGATCCTCTTGAGTTATTATTAACTCCTATTTCCCAAGAGAAAAATCCCCAAGGCCCATGGGAAATGAATGATGAGCATTTGAGTTTCAACTTGGTTTCATTTCAAAAGGGGGACATTACATTATACAAGATTTGTTCAACACTAGAATAATTTAATCCACCTATTTGGGACTGTAAAATAAAAATAGATGAATTGATCCATTTTCTATTATACATTCTTTAAATCTAGAATATAATAGAAAGATAAAACATAATACATTGAAAGACACAAAAAATATTATAAAATAAAGACTAAAATAGGTTGCCCATGAAAAACAAGAAAGAGGAAAAATGAAAAGATAATATATAGATGATTCATTTGAGTTTTTGATAAGAACTCATTTAACTATGTCAAATGGATTTGGATGGGACAAAGTAGATTTGATTGACTAAAATTTTGAGGTAGCTTATCCATCGTCATTGTATGCATCTTCTCTTGGAATCTGTTTCTACAATGTACCAAGCCTAGAATTGATTGGGGATGTACTTAAGGTGGATAAAAACTCATCAAATGATTTATGTATGCTTGGCAACATGGAACTAAAAATAGATGACTGGCTTAAAGCAAAAGAAACAATTAAAATAGCATGCCAACTTGTCTTGGATGATGAAGAAAAATGAAAAAGCTGATGAAGAATGAAGGATTTAGATGGAAAGGAGAAAGAAAGAGGAAGAACTTCGGCGAGTGATGCAACAAGAGGAGCAATTTGAATGTGTGAAGGAATTATGGAAGAGTAAGTGTAAGGATAGGGATGATGAGGATGATGAGCTTGGTTAGTTTGAGAAGAAACAAAAGAAGAAAAAGAAGGATAAGGACCACAAGGCTTATGGTTCTTATATGGAGGAACATGATGTTTCCATGGAAGATGAGGCAAATTATAAGATCTCATTTAACTATGTCAAATGGATTTGGAAGGGACAAAGCATATTTGATTGACTAAAATTTTAAGGTAGCTTATCCATCATCATTTTATGCATCATCTTCTCTTTGAATCTATTTCTACAATGCACCAAGCCTAGAATTTATTGGGGATGCACTTAAGGTGGATAAAAAATTATCAAATGCTTTATGTATGCTTGACAACATGGAACTTCAAATAGATGACTAGCTTAAAGGAAAAGAAAAAATTAAAGTAGCACACCAACTTATCTTGACTGATGAAGCAAAATGAAAAGATGATGAAGAATGACGGATTCAAATGGAAAGGGGAAAGCAAGAGGAAGAACTTCGGTGGGTGATGCATTAAGAGGAGCAATTTGAATGTATGAAGGAATTATGGAAGAGTAAGTGTAAGGACAGGGATGATGATGATAATGAGGTTGGTCAGTTTGAGAAGAAACAAAAGAAGAAAAAGAAGAAGAATAAGGACCACAAGGCTTATGATTCTTATATAGAGGAACCTAATGTTGCCATAGAATATGAGGAAAATTATATGAGTGATAAGGCACAAGATGATGCAGAAAATTCCCAAGATCTTCTTGTAGCTGCAGGTCTAGAAGACTCTGATGATGGCAAGACAAATTCACTAGTTTCAAAAAAATCATGAAGGAGACATGCATACTCTAATTCTGAAGATGATGAACCATTGCAGAAACAAAGTCTGAGAGAAGATGATCCATATTATGATGATGTCTAGGCTTCTTCAACTTTAACCAAACCTAGCTCCTATTTTCCAAGAGAAAAATCCCCAACTCCCATGGGTAATGAATGATGAGCATTTGAGTTTCAAAAAATTCCAAGAGAAGATGATGCATACAATAACGATGGATAGGCTACCTCAAAATTTTAGACAATCAAATATGATTTGTCCCTTCCAAATCCACTTGAAAAATTTAAATGAGATCTTATAAAAAACCTCAAATGAATTGAATTTGTATGTTATCTTTTCATTTTTCCTCATTCTTGTTTTTTATGGTATTGGGTAAAAATTATGTAATCCCTTTTTAACAGATTACACAGCCTTGATTTCAACCACAACTGTGTGAGATGTAATCCCTCCTCTTAGAAAGGGGAGGCACCCTTCTTACTACTTACTGAAACTAAATAAAACTAATTAAGTATTTGCAAAAATGTACACTACAATTCAAAGATGGGGGTGTGTCACATTCATACTTATCTCCTTTTTCAAAGAATATTTTTTAAAATGCTTCATTGCTGGTAGTTCTGATTTGATAAATTCAAACTAAAAACAAAGTAGTAATCCCAATACCTCTATCTTGTCAAAGCAAAGCCTATAGATTCCAACATGATAATAATAAACAATAAAATAAGAAAGAAAAGCTCACGAAGGCACAAAGTAGTTCCATAGCTTTTCACCAATGGATCCTTGAGATGTGTAACAAGTTTCATATTAGAAGCTAAAATCTTCTAGATACAATAATTCCATGAACAACATGAACAAATACAAGCACAAAGTCTTGTAGATAATTCACCAATACTTATCCAACCAATATCACAAATTCAAATAAAGACTGCAACATAAAGTTTACACAGATTTTTTCAAAGCCCTTAGATCTCACTCACTAATCACTGCCAATCTCAATCAAATCCAAAAGATAATTGATCCAACACAAATTCTGGTATGCAACTTTCTTCTTTATTGATCAAAATAGATAAACAAAGATGAACACAAAGTTTCATGTATTTGATTCTCAAAATGGGTAGCACTTCATTGCCAAAGATAAAAGATAAATATTACAAAAGACTTCCCTCCTATTTATAAAAGAGAGGGAAGAGAAAATCTAGGAAACGTAGATGAGAAAATTTAGGAAAGTTAGGTCAGTGAATTTAGGAAAATCTCACCTAACAAATTGACTTATTCAAAAATGTTGTCCATCTTTTTGGGAAAACATATATGTTTTTACATGTAATTACACCTTGGAAAAAGACATGTGAAATGTTGAGAACTATTTACAAAATGCGTAAATGAAAAAAAAACTATCTAACACTAGAGATGAAAAGAAGTCTTCATGGTTCCTTGCATTGGGTGCATAATTCTTCATATCTCTTCTTTGTCTCTAGGACAAATGCCTCATATGGACCAATAGTGTAATCCACAAAGGTGTGAACTCTGGTGATTGATCTTCTAACAAATGAGTGAATATTCTTGCCTATCAAGATGTGTCTTGAGATTATCAAGAGAAATTCGTATGTTACAAATTGTATTCATGGAGGTCATTGAAAATTTTGCATCGTCCACTTGCTTCATGAAGGCTTCCTTGTAGATCTATGAAAGTTCACTGGCCAAGAGGAAAATATGATCTTCATCAAGGATCTTACCCGGTAACTCCTTAATTCCATTTTCAAGGAGAACGTGATGTCCTTCAACATCTTGTTGTACTTGGTGGATATCTTTGATAAGATACTTGATCACCTGAATGCGGTTCTTGAGGGATTCTCTTACCTCCACATATTTCTCTTTCTTGAGAATTACCCTGACTACAACCAACTTACTGAGATTTTCCTCTTTCATTCATGACCAAAGCAAGAGGCATTTTTCCAATTCTTTTTTCTCTTGGGAAAGTGTGCTTTCTTCTTTATCGAGCTCTAATTTTAGCTTGGCTATCTGAGTATCCTTCTCATCTACAACAACTATGACTTGAGAATCATGTTCTATTATTTCATCAATGAAATCATACAATACCTTACCCTTGGAGGAAAACTTCTCTGCCTTTTTCATTGCTAGTTACTCAAGGCTTACCATAGCCAAAGTTTTTATTTTTCTTGAAGAACTTGCTAGTTTCCTCAAAACAACTACATAATGCTCGACCTTCTCCTTGTACATATTTTGTGCTTGTTCCATCTTGCCAAGCCTTCTTTCTAAGGAATCCAAGACCGCCTGTGCATCTGCCTTTACACTTTCATTTGTCACTTTATTGAGCAGGACTCTCATGACTGTGTAGTCCTTCATGTTTATATCGCCTTCCTCTTGCGAGGGTAGACCAATCTCTACAAACTTATCACTAGTTTTGTCAACATGAAGCCTTGAATATACCTTCGCCTTTTTCTTCCCCTTGGCTTTTAGAGGGGCTATCTCTTCAAGATCAAGCTCTTCTAGAGAGATCATTTGTTTCTTTCACTTTGATACTTGAGAGACCAACTAAGGAGGAAGAGAGGAAGTATATGCTTCTTGACTCACTGTCAACTCTTGTGTCACAGCTACTTCTATAAAGATAATTGGTATGGTAACAATTGGGGTAGTATCTATCATGATTTCTCCAATAGACTGCATACCAAGTTGACTCTACAAAGAATCATTCATAAATTTTTTGAATTCAGCTTCAGATCAAATGTCAAAATATGGAGATGACAAACTTGGGATGGATGAGGGAGATCTTGACAAGATATAAATGGCTTGGATATTTGAAACTACAGGAGGAGTGGCAAGGATGGTTGATGTTGTAGGGGGATGAGAAATGTCCACTGCATGTATGGTAGATGTAGGAGGAGGTAATGTAGGAAGAGGAGGTGGAGGAGTGTTAGGATTGGGAGGTGTATGAGGAACATTTGAAGTTACAGGAGATGATGTTCGGGGAAGATCTTCAACAATGTTTTCATGAGATAGTTGTTCATCATCATGCCCAATTTCCTCCTCATTACCTTCCTTTTCTCCTTCATATTTTTCAGATTCCTCTTCTTCTAAAGACTCTTCTTCTTATGCAAACTCTTCTTCTTCATATTCTTCGCTTTCATTTCCTTCTTCTTCTTTAGAATTTTGTTCCTTAGAAGCAAGCTCTTTTCCTTCTGCATGTGTAGGTTCAAATTTTGTTGCATCTTGTTCTTCAACAACCTATGTAACTTTATTACCAACAATGAACTTGATTCTAGGAACTCTTTGGGAAGATGAGGGAATAGTCGCTTGTTTTTCTTTGAGTGAAGTTCTAGTTATTGACTGGTTTATGCTCTTAGTACTTCTCCTTCTGATTCAATCTTGAAAGCTTTCATTTGGAGACCATGTTTATGCAACCATTCTGTTGTGTTTTGCAAGATGGGAGCAAGCCTTTCCCTTATAGAGATACTTTCCTTTTTAGACCATTGAATTGGAGGTAAGGACTTCTTATCAATCCCATTTTCTTCATAGGCAAATTTAGGATGTCACTGAGATCTTGGAAATCCTTTGGTAGATCAACCACACCCAGCTCTTTGATTTTCTCTATTGTTAGCCTACAAAATCCCATTTTGCGGATGTATTCTTCATCCTTGTATTTAGCCCATATGTCTTCAAAATGATAGACATACATGCATGATTTTTTTTCAATTTTCTCTTCACATCCCAATAATCAAAGTCAAATCTATATTTGTATGTTCTAATAGTTAAGACCTGCATATTTGCATAGACTAGCTTTTCCTTTGAATAGTATACCTCCCAATTGTTAGTGGGAACTTGAAACCTAGTATGTGAATTCACATGTGTTCCTTATGGATTGCTATCAACAGTATGCATAGCACCATCAGTATCCACATATCTGAGGGATATCTAGGAAACATGTAAGCGAACCCAGTATAGCAACCTACCCTCATATAAGTGAAAGTTGGAAATTGCAAAAATATACAACCAACCTTACTCACCACTTTGTATGCCTCATCTGACACTCTCTTCTTTTTGAGAGTAGGATAAAAATTGAATAGAAGAGGTGCAAAGAAGGCTTTTGTGGCCTTCCTAAAATGATGAAGAATTTCTTTCAGTTTCAACTGATAAAAATATTCATACAAAGGTATAAAATGTCAGTTTCCCTTTATAGATAGCCCTAGAAATTGCCTCATCATAGTAGTAGCATACACCAAATAAAAAGTCATGTAGAACTTCAGAGTGGTTGGCACATTTATCAATTGCTCATGAATGTCATCACTAATATGAGTTCCCCAATCAATATGAGCTTTCTTTCTCTTGATGATCCAAATGTATTCATACATCCACTCCTGAAAATGAGATGACTCAAGAAATCCTTTAACCCTACTCAGGAGACTTTTCCTTTTGTACAAGTACTGTGAATAGTATACCTCTCAATTGTTAGTGGGAACTTGAAACCCAGTTTGTGAATTCTCATGTGTTCCTTATGGATTGAGATCAGCAGTCTGAACAGCTCCATAAGTATCCACTTATCTAAGGGATATCTAGGAAACATGTAAGGGCACCCAGTATAGCAAACTACCCTCATATAAGTGAAAGTTGGAAATTTCTAAAAGATACAACCAACCTTACTCACCACTTTGTATGCCTCATCTAACACTCTCTTCTTTTTGAGAGTAGGATAAAAACTAAATAGAAGAGGTGCAAAGAAGGATTCTATGACCCTCCTAAAATGATGAAGAGTTTCTTTTAGTTTCAACTGATAAAAATATTCATACACAGGTACAAAATGTTAGTTTCCCTTTGTAGATAGCCCTAGAAATTGCCTCATCATAGTAGCAACATACACCAAATAAGAAGTCATGTAGAACTTTAGAGTGGATGGCACATTTATTAGTTGCTCATGAATGTCATCACTGATTTGGGTTCCCCAATCAATATGAGCTTTCTTTCTCCTAATGATCTGAATGTATTCATACATCCACCCCTGAAAATGAGATGACTTGGGCAATCCTTTAACCCAACTTAGGAGAGTAATAATATCCCTGACATCCTCTTTAAAGTCACTTCGAGGAAGCCCCTTTGGCCATCTTGAGATAGTGGGCCTAGGTGTTTTCAACCATTGGTTGTCAATCAAAATTTTAGCCTTAGTTGGATCTTGATCATAAACTTCATGTGCCTGTTGCATTGAAATTTTTGTGTATTGTTCCATGTGGGGAACTCAGAAAACAATTTCAAAGAATTCAGGATCCAGTCTCATTATGACTTGTCCCAAGGAGTCTATTACACTTCTACTATCTCTAATCTAGTGAGATGCAACCTAGAGAACAAACTTCATATTACGAGAAGAAGTTGGGAATGTGGACACCACGTGCAAATTGCTATGGACAATGGCTCTCAAGTTGTCTTCCAAGGGATTTTTCTCAGTTCTCTTTACAAAGTCTTCAAGGTCCTGATGACCAACTTCGATGTCCTTGATTTTTTCCACCTTCAAGATCACCACGATAAGCAGAAAGACACCCTAGTGGGTGACCCACAATATTGGTTTACAATTTTTGGCCAAACTAGACACTAAAGTGATTTTTTCTAACTAAATCTTCACTTTCAGGCACCTATAGCAGCTAAACCGTGAGGAATTTGAAGATGATGCAAACTAGTGATTTGTGAAAAATTTTCTATAGATTCTAAATATATTTTTTTCAAAAATTTTGGAATCATATTGCACTTCTTTTTCCATTTCCTTCGAAAACTATTTTTTCAGTAAACATTTTTAAGGAGTGATGCTCACCATATACAACATAAGTTTTTTTCAATGAAGGATAAAATTGTAATTTTTTCAAATTTAGATTTGTAACTATGATATCTAGCACTTTCATTTGGTTTCATAGTATTTTATTGATTTTTTTTTACTTAATCAAGTTTCAAAGTCAAACCAATTACAATTTAGACATAGGCGAACTGTATATAACATAACTTTTTTTGTATGAATCAAAATTCTTTTTTTTTGTTTTTTGTTGGATTCAAGGACTTCAATATCTAGTGCACCGATATTTTTCAAAAAAAAAATTTGATATCTGCTATTTTTCCACATGTGTAGAACAAAGAGCTTGATTCTCAAGGAAAAACCTACATTCACAAGAAATAAAAAATAAATATAATAATTAAATTAAATTTATTTAAAATTATACTTTTTGGGAAGCATATAATAGGGACTACATTCTTACAAAAAATAAATTTTAAATGAATTCATTTGATCCCCCAAAAGGTAAATTACAAGTGGTTTTTTATTAGCATTTGGATAGGTGTAAAGGAGCCTCATTATAGGTATGGTTTAAAACTGGTGGGGTTCTATCCAAGGGGGTTTGATCTAAGGTGGTTTGATCAAACCCTCTTCAATTGGAATCCTTTAATTAGAACTTTTCAAGGCTTAAATCATTATATTTTCTAAAAATATGTGATTTCAACAAAAATTAGGATCTCCTAGAAATTGTAAACCAGTATTGTGGGATCACCCTGGTATTTATATTTCATTTTCTCATCTTTATTAGAAGATGATGGGGGCTTATTTTCTATCATCTAGAAACAACGAGATCAAGAGATATCACCTTCAGGGTCAACTAATGAGATCTTGAGAGAAACTACAAGAATAGTGAATCAACGAATGTTAGAAGAAAATGCAACGTTGGTAAGCATAAGGAAAGCAAGAAATTTAGAGCAAGTGTGAATGAGCTATTTTTGCATGGAAATTAGAGCATGGGAGAAGAAACAGGGTTCAAAGTGCAAGCAAAGTGATTTCAAAGCATTAGCGAAAAAACTACTTTTTGTGTAGGAGCACTAAAAATCAACACTTCTACATCTTGAGGTGATAGTTTACATGTAGGGGCATTGAAAATGAGTGCTCCTACTTGTTTAGTATGTTGAGAAGGAAACAAGTGTATAAGCACTAAACATTAAAGGTGGATGTGATAGAAAGTTAAGTTTATGCCCAGGCCCTAAATTTCAGCGCTCAAGCATGTCCATCCTCCTTTGTGAGTTAAGTGTTCAGGAAGACTTTTTTATCGCTTTAACATTTTGAAGTCATGAAACTCCATGTAGGAGCAGTGATTTTCACCTCTCCTACATTTGGAGTTGGTGAAAAATTCTAGATGAAGTGGTAGAGAATTTCAATACCTTGACATTTGTATGAAAAGACCTTCAATGTTCAAGCGGAAAAAATCTCCACTAGAACATGTGAAGCAAAAGATCATTTGAAAATCATTGAAAAATTCAACAATACTACTTGCAAAGACTAACAATTAGCTTTAAATAATTTTTGGCCCACTTCTCTCCTTTTAGGTGAAAAACCCTAGAAGAGTACGAGAAGCCCTAGGAACCAAAAATCAATGGTTCAATGTACTATGAGGTTGACAACATGGTACATTGTACACTACTACAGGTTTAGTGTCTGGAGCATATCACATGCACTAGAAAAACAATGTTTCCATCTATATCATCTCTAGGATATCCACATGCATTTAGTTATCCACTGAGGTGTTCATGGCAGTATGGAGATCTACACTTTTGGATAGTTCAATTTGACCAACTACAAAAGGAGGAGGTCCTTTAGAGACCATACCAGCTGATACCACAGTGGCTAGATGATACCCAACAACTCTAAGGAGGATGCATAAGGATTGATTTCTTCAAGGGAGACACGATTACATAAAAATAACATTCTACTATGATCATGTGATGCAGTAATTTGGTTAGATACAGGTACCACCAGTGGCACACCCCTTTTATAGGCAATCAGTGCAGAGTGCTTGGAGGCCAATAGATACTAATCGACTAATAGTTGATGATGTTAGATCTAGTGATTCAGAGGACATAGATCTCAACATTCAACTAGCCTCTAACATTGATTTCTATTTATGCATACGAGGAGTGGTGGGTAGTAGCACGACTAGCTCCTGTATTCTTGATGGATCAACCTATAGGTTTTGTAGGACCACTTCCAGAGAAGGGGGATAAGGAGGATGATACAGGTGAGGATATAGGGCTCAAGGCATCTGATATATTTGAAGATGAGATGGATGAGGATTACAACGAGGGAGTAGACCCTGACTATGAGGGAGGGAAGGATTAGGAGGAGGAGAAGGATGAGGAGGAGGATGAGGAGGAGGATAAGGAGGATAAGGAGGATGAGGAGAATATTATGAGTGAGGGTAGTGATATGGTATATGAGGATCCAATTGTCCACAAGTGGCCCAAGATCCATCTTCTACTCGTGTTATCAGATCATGGTTGGCAGTTGTAGCACGTGCTAATATCTATGAGAATCGAGAGGCTAGCACATCCTCCATGCCTCCTATATAATATGAGGTTGTCTTTACACATCTAACTAGGGATCTAGGTGATGACATTTTATTTATTGTTTTGCTTTGTGCTTATGATTTTATTTTAATTTATATATATATATATATCATGGTGTGTATTGATTATATTTATGATTTCTATTTTGTAGGGGCTATGGGAGATTTACATGACCTCTATCAACATGTGGTTGTAGAGATAGGATAGTGCCTCTGTCATTCTTCGATTAGGCTATTGGTATAGTTACATTCCTCCACCCATCATGGGGTGGGACCAACAGTTATTCGAGCCTTATGTGAGATTGAAGGCAGCATATGAGGGTGCCACGGGGTGTGTTGATTGAGCCGAGGCTACCTATAAGGAGATTTCATCATCTCAAGGTCCAAAGGAGGTCAAGAGACTCCATGTAGAGGTAGCTAGGCTATAGGTAAAGAGAGAGCACATAAAGTGAGAGTGTCTAGAGGTCGTTCAATAAGAGACCATAGTTGTTGGATGAGCACAAGGTCTACAATATGCTTTGGATGCTCTTATTAGTTCTTGATCACAATCGCATACTAACATCTCTCAACAAACTACATCTAGATAGATGCAATCACCAGCTCTCGAGGGATCTAGCAACCACAGGCCACCCTAGCATTGTATATCTGATGACGTGTACTCAAAATTTTGATATATATATATGATCATTTGATGTTTGATTATTTATTCTTATGTTTTTTATGTTAAATGGCAATGTGATTTATCAAATAATCTTTGTAAGACTATTTGATAAATTTCTCCATGATTTTTAAACTTGTTTTATGTGATCTAATTAAAACTACTCTAGTTTCTTTTAGATGCAACATTATGACTAAGTATGTTATGCTAAATTAAATGCACCTATGATCTAATTGAAAACATTAAATGAATATAAGGATCTAATCTAACACAACATACGAGATTATCTTGAATAGTATGAAACCTAAAGTAAACACTTAAAATCAGTTTAAATAATTACTTTAGTTATTTAAGACACACAAATAATTTATTTTCACAAACAAAGAAATGCCAGAGCATATAGAATGTCATCCACTAACTCTAACACCATTGATTTATTATTCACATTATTCAATAAAGTTAGACATAGTACTGGTGTAGATGGGTGGAATTGATAGGTTCTTTAAGAGGTGTACCATCCATTTTTTTAGCGTGTATTCTCCAGACCCATAACTTTCAAATTAATAAGAAAATGAGTTCTTTATATAACCTAGATCATAGAGCACCACTTTTCTCTTACTATCATTCAATAATATCCTAGGAGTCTTAATTGGATTGACTAACAACCTCACAAGGTGACTCAATTCATAATGAGGAGGACCTAGGAGGGGGTTCTATCAACCTCCAAAAGAGACAATGACAAGTGGCATATGAGGACAAGGCTACCTAACCCCTTTTCCCCCACTTAGTGCAAGACAAGGATGAGCCAAGATGATTGATGAGAAAGATGCTAGAGTGAAAACCAATATCGATTAGAGGAATTAGGTGCCCCAACATAAGTAAGAGCACCACACTCCTTAAGATGTTGAATTCTATCGAGTTTAAATCCTTGCATTCATTAGTAGAATGACCATGAACTCTATGATATGCAAAAAATGAATTCTTATAGTAAAATTTCTTTCATGTTTTTGGAGGGAGAGATATCAAACAATCTTGGAGGAGTCTCAACAAGATACTCTCTTGATCAATGGTACAAGATGTTCCTTTATTTTGTGACAAAGATATCTCTTGCTTAGTATAAGATGTCATACTTACACAAGACTCTTTGGATTGTGGAATTTTGTACTCTCTTTTATAGGAGGGTGTAAAATATATCAAATTCAAATCATGTGTTTTGTGTGATGACATTAATGTTAAGTGAAGATTTATCTGTTTCTTTCATTTCTTTCAAATGATGATAATCAAGACCACTAATGTCTATTAGTTCAAGATGCACTAATGTTGAAGTTGGATTAGAGGAGTCTTTTGTAATAGTGTTGATATTAATTGAAGGCTTGTTGCTTTATTTTGAGGGACAATAACCAAGACCACTATTTGTTTCCTATGTGTGAGGTTCTATAGGGACACAGATACCTTGTTCTCAAGCACCACATCCCTTTCCACTATAGCCAATTTGTTTCATAAGTTCATAACCTTTTCCATAAAGCTCTTTAATTTCTTTTAGATTTAGTGGTTTTTGATAATCAACTTCATCAAATTTTGTTGTATAATTTGTTTTGTTCTCTAAAGTGGTTGAGGAGGATGCTTTTGAAGGGTCTTCTGGACATTTTTTGTTGACATTACTGCTTTTTATTTTCCCTTTTTAGAGTCTTTGTTTATGATCTTGTATTCACCCATGAATGATGTGAAATCTAAGGAACCCCAATCATGTTCTAATAATTTCATGACTTCCTCAATGTTCTTTTCTTCGTCTTTATGTCACACAAGTTCTAATTCTCTATTTGGTGTCAATTTTTTCAAAGGATTTTCCTTATTTTTCTCAATGTTCAAACAACTATTTGGTTTAGCATTAGCTTCGAGTGTGTACACTTCATTGTTGTAGACATACTTCATTACACGATGAAGAGTAGAAGGTGCCCCATTCATTGCAGGAATCCACAGTCTACCTAAGAGAAGATTATATGAAAGATAGTGAGACATAACATGGATCGATGTTTGTAATGCGGTGTTTCTAGCTGTAATAGGCAAAGTGATCACACCAAGCAATTATTTTCCTACATTATTGAATCCACAAATAGATAAAGAATCAGTTTGAATTTTTTATTTATCCACACCAAGCCTATCCAAAATGTTTATGCTACACACATTAAGAGCATATCCATTGTCAAAAAATGTTTGCTTTATGCTTGTTATATTGTATATACCTATTATCATGAAAGCATCATGTTGTTTTTGTACTTCTAAAGGAGGGAGCTCGCTTTGGTGGAAAATAATGTTAGCATTTATTCCTTGAATCATGGATTCTATGTCATTTGATTGAACATTAGAAGGGATAGGAACTTGTTGTAAAGAAACTTGAATCATGTTATGGTAATGAGGGGAGGCTTCAATAAGGTCCCATAAGGATATCTTAGCAAGAGTATTCTTAAGTTGTTCAACAAGATCATACTGCTTTCCACTTGGTGAAGGTAAAAGAGGAGGACCGGGTAAGATAGGGTTAGGTAATGGGAGGGATGTTGAAGGTGTTTGTCTTGGTTATGGATTGTTTCTAGTGTTATATGTATGAACAACAATATTATAACTTGATTGTTGAAAAACATTATTCTCAAGGGGGTAAAGGATAAGTTTGGGTTTGTTTTGAGTTTTTGGTTTGTGCGAAGGTGGGTAAAGGATGAGTTGAGGTTGAATAATATTAACCTATCTTAGGTAAGGAGAGTCTAATGTCACCTACTCATCTTAATCCAAGGAAGCCTCATTATTAGTGTTTGAAATATGTGTGTCAATGTTCTCATTTTCTTGCACCATGATATCCTTCTTAGAAGGAGAGTTTTTAGGATAACTACAAACTAGATGTTCACGACATTTAATGTTTGGTTCTTCTAGAATGACTTCACCACAAGTACGGGAATGATCAATGGTTGAATTTTATTGCTCAATAATGGTTTCCTTAGGTGAAGAGGGACAACAAATATTCTCACGACTTTCATGGATCAAAGTATCTTCTTCACAACTAGGAGAGATACTAAGAGAAAAACAAGTATGTTTTTCATGATCATTTATGATTTCATTCCTTTGTCCCTAATTTCTTCCAAAATAGGATATGTAGGGAAGGAACATAAAGAGGGTTGTTATAGACCTTAAATATTTTATCATCTAACACCAACCTATTATCCTCACTTTCAATTGCATCCTCTTTCACTAAAACATTCACACAAGCAAAAGATGAATGGAAACTAGGTAAGGTGATGTTTAGGAATGTGTCTATGATCTCATCATCTTGAGCTATAATATCTTCCCAAGGGGGAGGAGGAGAAGGAAAAGAAAGACTTTCATGATTCTTAATGGTTGCATCTTCTTTCACCAAGATACCTTCATCACTAAAAGGAGAGGTATTGAGAGAACAATTATTATCATCATGGTTATCTATGCTTGCATTCTCTTATATCACATCATCCTCACAAATAAGAGAGATAGGAGGGGGTGTAAGTTTAAGGAAAGCATCAACATTTTCACTTTCTTGCACTAAGAGACTCTCATAACTAGGAAATATATTGAATGAATGACTAATGTGCTTATTGACTAACTTTTTCTTTGCAAACTTGGAAAAGATAGATACCAACATTTGTGAAAAGTAATCTATGCAAACTTAAAATGGAAAGAGACTTAAAATGAAATGTAATGACCTAGAATGAAACATGTAAATGAAATTTTTAGATTTCAAACAAGGTAATTTACTAATTACACAATGCAACAATTTAAAAATGAAATATTGTTTAAATGAAAATTTGGAATTAAACAATGCATGAAATTAACCAATTTTAGCTAGATTTAGTTAAATGCATGTAGCAAAAGCTCAACCAATAGAAATAGATAACTAATGAAAACAAATAGAAGTGCAGAAATAAGGTATTCAATGTTTTAAAAGGAAATTTTAGGGTTGATTTGGGACCAATTCACTGAGAGAGGCATATGAGTCCTAGTCAAAGTTTTTCAAGGGTTTAAATGTTGAAAAATGCACAACACAAAAATCCCATAAAGTAGGAAAAACAACCTATATTGGAACTAAATCACCCAGAGGGAAGTATGAGTCCCAGATTAGGGTTTTTGCACTGTTTTCAGCAAATTTTGTGTGAATTTTATGCTTTCTAGTTTGTATGATGTCTAAACTAAGTGTAAATACAAATTTTAGATGAAATTCAATGAATGCAAGATGTAAAAATGCAACCTATATGCACTTTCACTAATACAAGATTTCAAAACCCTAGATGTAGATCCACTAATGCAAAACCTAATGCAAAGTCAATACAAGCTAGATCTAAGATGATGATGCACTCCAAATCAGAATTAAGATGTTCTAGATGTAGGTTCACAAAAATGGTTAAAGGAAAATGGTTTCTTTATGGTTTAGGACATAAAACAACACTTTTCTCCCAATATCATTCAAGGAAAACCCTAGAGATCTCAAACTAAGGAATGCAAAGGAGAAAGAGATCTTGTAATAGGGTTGTCCTATGGTTTGATCAATGACTACAAGAGGGTTCACCGCCAGGCTAGTTCTTCGAAAGACAAGATATGCAAATGACATGCAAAACCTAACTAGATGACCTAGAGAATGAAACTAAAATATAGAATGACAAATTGAGAATGAACAAAGGTGCACCTAGAGGAAAGATGTGATCAAAACAAGCTCCAAAATCCTAAAATCCTTACTCCCAATGCTCACTAGGAATCATACACCAATTGTGGCATATGGGTCCTAGGTGGATCCTGGAGAGCTGAAAATGTGGAATCTAGAGTTGCGGACTGAGAGGAACAAAACCTAAAAATTGTTCCCTAAGACCCTAACTAGGACTCATAAGCCCAAACTATCATGAGGTGTCTCATTTTGTCGTGAAGTGTCCTAGGAGCATAATCTTGAACTGAAACTTCATAAGCCTCTAAATATGGATCAAAAAGGAACTTTCCCACTGATTTCATGCAAATTGGATGGATATATTTCCCTAGATCTGAGTTTTTATGAGTCTTGACAACATTTACAACTTTGTCATTTTGGTACTTTTGGAGGCTTCAAATCCACTTTTCTTCAATATATAAACTTGAAATCACACATTAAAGAGAGAAAAACTTGTTGATTGATAGAAAATGGGGGTTTGCCTTGGTCAAACCCATTTTAGGTAATTAAACCAAATTATGAAATAGTGAAATAAAAGCATGAAATATGAAATACACAATGATGATACCTTGAATGATGTCTTGAGATGTAATTCAACAATCTTGAATTGGCCATTTAGAGTGTAGATCTTGATCTTGAATTAGATATAAAACAATGTTTGACTTGGATCTTGGATGCTTCATCACAACACCAACTCAACAACATGCTTGATGCTTAATGATCATGACTTGATGATGGATCTTCAATTGCTGCAACAATTGATGAAGAGTTATACCCTTGAATGCCTTAGGAATGCTCTTGTAAACTCTTTTTACACTCTTGTGAAGTCTTGTAATCATAAAATTGCTATTAAGAATGTTATCAAGTGAAAGTCTTATGTGAAAATGAGTTGCATAACCTTGTATTTATACTTGTTTATGCCAAATTTCCCAAAATTACAACACTACAAGCTAACATTAAATCTAGGAGGATAAAATCCCCCAAGAATTTGAATTAAATTTTATTTTGGGCCATGTGAGACTCATATGTGAGAAGTGGCATATGAGTCCCATTAGGCTTAACTATGGGATACATTTTTCAAAAATGCTTAGAATGATATAAAATCAAGATTAGGGGCCCAAAACTTAGGTGTGACTTTGCACCGTAGAAAAAAGCACCTCTTGCTTGATATGGGAATAATTCAAAATTGGACTTAATAAGGCCTTTATTTGGTGTTGCGAGGTGTTTTTCACATCCAAACTAAGTCTTGGACCCCTTCAAATGCATTAAATGACATCTTGTAAAGGTGTTGTAAGATACTTTCACGCTTTTCTAGACTTAATGAATCCATTTCTCCCTAATTCAACACTATAAAATATGTTTAATAACATTATTACATCAATCTAGAAGTTTTTTGAATTAAACTTAATGTTAAACTAGTGTTTTAATGTCTCTTGCACATTCACATTGGTTCTTGTGCCTTTCTAGGCTATGTGGACCACATTTTAGTGATGTAAAGTGTACTTAATGGGTGGCTTTAGAATAGTGGTTTACAAATTATATGAGGAAGGAAATTTCATTTTTTTCCTTTTCCCCAAACTCAAGGGGTTCAAACGTCATCATGGGTTCGACCGAACACATATGTTTGGTCAAGCCATTGGTTCGACTAAACCCACAAACCCTAAATAAAAATAATCATATTTAAATGGGTTTGACCGAACCCCCTTAAATATGACAAAAAAAAACATTCTCATTTCGACTGTCATTTTCACTTTCTAAATTTACCAGTTGCTTTCCCTGGTGTGTGCAACGAACTGAGACCATGACGGTGAGAAAACTAACTTCTTCTTTCTGGCGAATGCAACCTCAACTTTGTCTCTCAAAACTTCATCAACCCGACTTGCATATCAAGCACCAGGTATTTGAAATTTGAATTTTTTAGAGTTCAAAATGCATTTATATGTTAAATTTTGAAACCCTAGATGCAATTTTTTTCAAATTTGTTGAATTCAAATTGGATTTGTTTGGAATTTTTTAAAGTGTTTTCAAATTTGTTGAATTCAAATTGGATTTGCTTCCCCATTTTGCATACATTTTTATGTCCTATGTGTAAATGAGATATGTCTTCCCATTTCAGCAATCAAAGCTATGGATAGCCTACTCCTAAATGGAAATACCAAGTGAAACATATATAAGAACTTAATATCATATGGAAAAAAACAATATAAAGTTATGAAGTTCAAATAGAACCACAAATTGTAGCATTTGTAACATTAAAAATGTCCAACTCTACACATTTTTGGTGGTAGGTAGGTATTGCACAATAAGATAGAGGATGTAAACTGATTAAGACTTGGATAGTATTTTAAAAGGAATTTGAGGTGTGGAAGCACTTCCCATATTAACCTATCAAGAGATAAATATTCAAAATAGATTTAATTTTAGTTACAAGAAAAATGTATAAATTATAAATTTATAACATAATTATGTACATGGGAAAATCCTCTTGGAAGAAAAATCCCACAACCAAAAACAAGAACCAATTATATTATTTGATAATAATATCATTTACAATAATATATTCATGTGCATACCCTTAAATAGTAGTATCATCAACATGTGATTCATATGGAGTAATTTCTAGTAGCATGATGATACCTATAAAATCCTTATGCTTTCTCCATCTCAAGCACCCATAAATAGGAAAAATTTAAACCATAAACCAAGTGTGGTTTACCAAATCCATGAGCCAAAATAATGACCTAAAAATGGCACCAAATTTGGCACAAATTCCAACACCATATTCCTTGACTTGGTTTATAGGATGTATTTAGCAAATGCTTTACATCTTGTCAAAAAAATTCAAATCCTCCTCCTCATAACCAACACTCCATTTTTGACATATTCAAACCCATTATTTAAGATGATCTTGATGATTTTCATAATTCTAATCAATATTCTAGTGTAACCCCCCTTTTTTATTCTCTTATGTGTCATATAACATTTCATAAGTAATTCCCATCTTACAATTTCATACAATGCTCTTACAACTTCTTAAATATATAAAAGGGACAACCCTAGTTCAATTAGGATTATTTAATTATTATCACCTATATCCATTCATTACATGTTATTAGTTTTTAGTTGCACACATTATTAGGAAATATGCATTGTCTAAGCAATTGGGGTATATTGCATGTTTGAGAGTGTTTTCCTTGATCTTTTATCTAGTTAAATTGATATCCTTTAAAATCTTGTTTTATGGAGTTTTCATCTTAACTCTAATATGGCTAGCAAATAAAATGATGATTGAATCATTTTTTGATATAATAGCTATTGACAACCATATAAAGAGCCACATTAAAGAAGATGAAAAATAATGATCAAGACTATGATTTAGATACATATGTTGCAAAACAAGATATTTTCCTAAATTGATAATTACGTATTGATGCACCTCTCCACCCTAAATATCCTCACTCATTGGCTAGTAATTTATATAATGTATTAGGTGGCTATCCTTAGGGAATTAATACTATTCATAATATTACCACTCTAATGGATTTTAATAATGTTGTACCCTCTATGCATCCATCTACCCTTCATCCTCTTATAATGATTCCTCCTATCATACTATAGTTACCACCACCCATGTCCTACCGCCTTTCTCTCCACTAGTATTTTTCTTATCTCCCATCCTTTTATATATGTTCACACCATTGTTACTACTAGCACTATCCTATACAGATATGTTCTTCATACCATTCCTCCTTATCCTATGAAAATCTAACCTTATAGTGTAACTTCTCCTTCCATTACCATGTCATTACCTTTCTAGACCTTCCCCTCTTTATAAATTCTCCTTTTTATCCTACACTATTCCTACCACTAATATATCCCTATACCTTGGATATACTATTGAAGAAATTTAACTGACTTTCAATATCGCAAAAATTAGACCCATATTTTTAAACATAAAATGTGTATAATAAAGCACAATCCATGCTTCCTAATTCAACTTCACTAATATTTATCGAATTAACTCAAGTTCATTACAATAAGATAATCATATAGCCATAATTAGTTGTTAAGATAATGGTAAAGTTTTCAATAGCCATATTTATCCTTCCACATACCACCATTAGACATACACATAAGATTCATGAACATCCATACCTTTGAGCATCCAAATACAAGAAATATAACTATATATATCATGCACATCATCAACATACACATAAAATATCACACCCATCATCAACACAACTAATAGTTCCCATATCATATTATCTATGTTCTCATACAAATGTGTCTTCAAATACATCAAAGCACTCATGAGTAAATCCACTCTATAGAGCATACACACAACTAAAAAGGTGCCCCTAAGGTATTTGTCTCCTATATCTATCCTCTTAGCCTATCCTTCTCTATGGATATGTTCCACTCATATCTACCACCCTGAGGTGATCCATGTCTCAATCCTTGTCAAGGTCACTCCTCCTCTCTACCTATATCCTTTCTCAATGAGCTAGATCTATCACTGCTACTCCCCAAAACACCTACGTTTAAATATTAAAAAAATGTTTAATAAATCATACAACATTGATTAAAACTAACTAAACAATGAAAGAATTTAATATTATAACACCTTATGAATTATATTGAATGTCCCCACCTTGAAATTTATAGCCATCAATGTCAATCACTTATTCATACTATAGCTTTGTTCTCCAAAACACCTACATTTATATAAAAGTGAATTTTTAAGAAAAATAATATTTAACCTACTTTAACTCAACAATAATGGATGAATTTCTATCATAAACTCTCCATACTCATAACAGAATCATGGCCTAGGTAGAGTATAAAAAATGTTGTTTCCAACCTCATATGTAAATCTAGAGTTAGTGTGCCAAAATTGTTGAATTTCATCCTTTGTGCTATTAATTAGCTTCTTATCGACTCATGGAAGCCTACTGCTAAAAGCCCAAGTATGATTTTCAATAGGACTTTCTAATCATGATCTTATTGATAGTACTTTTGATAATTTTTTATGATTTAGGCTTAATTCAAGACAAGTTTACCTTAATAATTGAGCCTTTTTAATTTTTTAATTTCTTACTAATGATGTTATTACTCTATGAGCAACTCTTTTATCTTTTTCCTTACTATTATTTACAATAGAATTGAATGCATTAAAAAAAACTTTAACAACAATATTATTTCAATCAAACTTTTTGTTTACATGAATCTTTGAAATTTATTTAGTAAAGGTCTCATTTTGTACATCTTTAGTAATTGTATAAAAATTTGGAATTTTTTGGTTAATGTCTTATTGGAAAACCATTCATTAAAAATTTTTGAAGCCCACAACCGAATGGTTTGTGATGACCTCTTGCCTTCAAGAATTTCTATTATGCTCATCAATTTCAAACCATTTTGGGGTTCTTGAATGTTTTTAAATTTTAACAAACTCATTACAAAGAGATGGTTTTTGAATTTCTTTTTCTTCTTCACAAAGGTTCTCTCTTCTTATGTAATTTGGACACACATTGAGTTTCATTGGTTCATGTGAGCTATCAATTTAATCATTGTTATCAACAAGTCGATTATTGAGTGCAACTTTAATGTCATAGGGTTCATATCCACATTAGTCAAGAAATTGTTGATGTATTTATTCTTCTTCTTCTTTTATGATGCTACTCTTATCAATAGGTGTTCCATCAAATTTTACAATATTTTCACATTCATGTTCAACATTTTTATTTTCAATATTATTGTCACTTTCATTTTTTAAACATTTCATTTAATTAAACATTAAAATATCCAATTTAAATGTCATTTAAGGGTAAATAAGGACCTTCATCTTCTTTCAATATATATTTATAACAAGTATATATATTTAAGGGTAAATATATATTTTAACATATATAATATGTATGGATGGATTAGTGAGATATTTATAACAAGTATGCAATGAATTCAAACTTTATTAGATTTGATTCTTAATAAATTAGTTTTAACGATTCAATTTATAGCTTTATGCAATCTATAAGTTTAAATAGTTTGATTGTATCTAAACTTTATACATATAAAAAATATGATAAATGTCTGATTATTTTGCTTTCCAATCTATAATTTTTTGATGTTCTTGGCTATATAATTGACGTTCATTTATGTTAACAACTATTAGATTAAATATTTTTATCCTAATTATTTTCAAATAATTTTATATTAATCTTTGTATTCTTATTCTTTCTTTCATCATTTCATTTAAAATTTGAACCATTTAAGAATGATATGTTATAGATTATAGTTGTCTTCCAATTCTTTTTAAATTGTTAATGGTATGAAAATATTATTGATGAGTAGATGAATTATTACAAGTTCTATTTTAGATTTGTATTCCCTTTACCTAGATATATTATTTACCAAAGTCTCCTTGCTCTTTTAGGTGTACTATATATATATATAAAACATGGAAAATGCAGATCATGTTCCACCTGTGCCAGATTCTTTGTTTACAAATACTAGTAATGAGATTAAAAAATTAAGAGATTCATTAGCACAGGGTGCAAACCTAGGGATATATAGTGAAGCATGCATGTTAATATTGCATAGTCTAGAAAAACTAAAAGATGAACTTGAGAGGACTAGTGCATATTCCCCAGATAGATTGGCTGCTATTCTTTCCTGCATGCGTGAAGAAGTACATGGTGGCGTTCCCCTTAAAAAAATATAGGATAGTGTCACCAAAGAAATGATAAAAGCCACTTGTTTTCCATTTTATCAAAATGTGCGTAAGGTTAGGGGATACCGGGTCACTAGATGTGTTGATCATGCTATGGCCTCATTGATCTACCCACGATTTCTCATAGCACATGTTCTATACCCAAACAATGACCAGATTCCATTGTATTTTGTTCAGTAGTTGTATGTTGAGGTCCATTTGGGCCTCAAAGTTAACTACCTGGACATTCCACTATATGCTGGTCAGGGGCGTGGTAGGATTGTTGATAGGCCCACCTATTGTCGAGTAGATATACCACCCCCAGTGTTTAGGGTATTGGTTGGTGATAGGTCTCCTTCTCTCACCCCAGCTCTAGCCCCCATAGTAGATGAGGTTGTCGTTGCTTCCCAAAAGGAAGCAATTGACACTGTAGGTGACATTGTGGCTGCCACCACTAGGATATATGATGATCGTGTAGGTCAATATTTGATGTCCATACATTCCCTATCAACACCATTTTTAGCATAATGGACCACCATGGATCCTTTTACAATGGTCAGCATCCCTACTCGTACACAGCTTGATGCACTTACAGGAGATATGCCGTGCATGACTTTACATTGTTTGGTTGAGGACCTATTGGAGGCATATTCCCACATTGTGTCAGAAAATGGGATGGGTATAGAGCATGTTAGAGAGAATTTGAGATGCATAGGTCATTCAATTTTAGGATCCCATCACTCTCAGTCGAGCACTAGTGCACATCAGGATCCACCTATAGTTCATACGGCAGTTGCACAGACTATGGGTTTTGCTGATATGTTGATTGGTTCTGGTTCATCATCACTGATGCCATCTCACCTTCATAGTCCTCTACATTCATCATTTCTGACACGACATGGGATTGATCAGATGGATGCAAATGTTGATTCATCGCTTGATCGTTTAGTGGATATGGTGGAGGTGACTGTTTCAGAGGACTTAGGTCATCCGATATCAGATGATGTGCATGTATGTGTGCATGTGCATGTTTCAATTCTTTTTCATTATAATTTAATTTTTTTTTAACTAGATATTCATGTAAGTTGATATATACGTGTATATATATTGTTACAGGTGGACATACCTCATATCACTCCTAGCCTTGGTCCAGATCATGTGCATGATCAATGTGACTCTGTGGATGAATCTACTATCTATGGATATGTGAGTTTTACATTTTTATATAATCACACATGTATATGTACATGCAATATATTTATGTATGCATAGATCTAGATTGATATTTAAAAATACAAGTTCATTTAAAAATAACTTTCATAAAATTTATTTAATATAAATTATATGTATTTAACACATATTGTACACAATTTTATTTTTAGGGCTCAACACATCCATCAAAGCAGGACCGTTCTCATTCAGATGGCCATTTGTCTAGGAGTAGACATTCATATTAGGCCATGCACTCTAGATTTATGATCTTGACCACATGTATTTGATTATATGATGATCTTTAATAGTATTTGATATTTGATGATCACTAACTTACATTTGCTTATATGATATACATACATTTGCTTATTCGTTGATCTTTAGTATTTGACATTTGATGATCTTTAATTTACATTTTTCTTTTATCATATGTAAATAAATTTTATTATATGATATATACATACATTTGCCTCTTTGCTTATAATATGTGTTATGTTTATATGCATTGAATCCCTTTACATGTATGTACATGTGTTTGCTTATGGTTTAAACATGTTTACACATAATATATGTATGCATTTGCTTTAAATATTCAATATACATACATGTTTTCTTATTTTACATGATCTCTTATAACTTGCATTTCCTTATATTCAATATACATTTTATCTCTAGTAGAATTTTAGGGAAATCAATGCCACTTTATAATTAAGTTCATTCATGTTGATCACAATAAATATTTTCTTTAAAATGACTTAAGCAACATGAATCATTGAGTTGAGAACAAGATATAATCTTTTTGACAAGTAACTTGAAATTCAATTCAAATATAATTTTAAGAAAATTCAATTCAAATTATATCGAGCTATTATATGTTTTTGACAAGTAACTTGAAATTCAATTCAAATATAATTAAGAAAATTTAATTCAAATTATACCTCTATTATACATTTTTGACAACTAACTTGAAATTCAATTCAAATATAATTAAGAAAATTCAATTCAAATTATACCTCTAATATACATTTTTGACACTTTAACAAAATTCTAAAATTACTAGATATGTTGTGCATTCCTATGAATTAAATATGTTCAACAAACTCCACAATGAAATAACTTGGTTGTTTACTACTTGATTCATTTAAACTAGGATCTAGTTATTCCATGTACACTTGAATAATTTTGATTCACTTGGAGTGCAGATTTTGGAGAAGAAGTTTTTGCACATTTATCAAGGAGGCAAATATTGGAGGTCGACAACTTTTCATTTTTATCAATCAAGGCAAAATTTGGAGGATAATTTAACTAAGTTGGTAGAGGACTTGTTTAGAGTCATCTTTAAGTTGAAGAAGAAGATGGGACAACAAAGAAAAAGAAAAAATGCATCTCAACAAAAATTGTCAAAAGAAGAAGAACAAAAGAGGTGTGACCAAAACTTGGAAAATTATCATAGAAAGAAACAAGGTACATGCTTGTTTCTTCTCTCTCTCACTCTCAAGTGTGTGTTTAGGACTTTTACTATGAAGGTTTCTAACCATCATTGCACCTAAATGACTATAAATACTTTTAAATCTCCTCAAGTCATCTTGGTCATGCAAGTTGCAATGTTAATATGATCCTTGACTCCAATTCATTAAGCCAATTCTTTTTGTTTCAATATTTTTGTTTTGTGTCTTTGGTCTTTTATTTTCATCACTTCAATGTTCTTAAATTATTTTTATGTTTTATGCTCTAGGGATTCCTCAAGCTGGAGTCGAGCCAAATCTAGATATTGGATCAAATGAATCTGTTGAAGAACACATGGACCTTGAAGTTAGGGAGGAGACCCAAGTTCAAACAATGCTTTTTGGAGAGGGGTCAAGATCACTTCCTTCTATTGGTATGGATGAGCATATAAAAATAGCACAAACTTCTCTCACTTATAGCTCATCATGTTTTATCAATTTGTTTGCTTGCATACATACATTCACTTATATTTAACATCATCTCTCACTTTTGTTTGCAAAATATTTTGTGACACATGTGTAGGAAGGGCTCAAGAAGCAAGAATTTTTCATGCTCAAGTCGAGCCAAATCTAGACATTGCATCAAATGAATCCACTCAAGAATGCATGGTCCTTGAAGATAGGGAGGAGGCACAAGTTCAAACAATGCATGTTGGAGAGGGGTCGAGATCACTTCCTCCTACTGGTATGGATGAGCATATCAAACTAGCTAAGAAGGTGGGGAAACAAATTTCTCATAGAAATTTAGATCGTTTACTTGAAATGGATATGGAGAAACTGAAATATTATGCCAACCAGCCTTATAATAAGAGAAAGAGTTCAATGACTATATTTGTAAATGGAATGATCAATCATCATTTCAATCATCTTGATACACTTGAAAAAACCCAATTGTTATCACGTTTACTTCTTCGTGATGAGCTCAAAGGGTCATTACAATTGTTGGGTGTTCATTCAGCATCAAATAAGAAGAAACACATGGGATTACAAAATGATATTGTTCAAAATGTTAAAAAGGGTTTAGATTCCATTGGGAAAGGATCTCAATCAGTGGATAAGGCCACTACAAGAAGGGTGATGTTGACATCTATTGTACATCAAGATATAGCAAGAAAAAGAAAAATGTTTGTACTTTCAACTAAAATTAGTTATAGTAGAACCACATTCATAAAATATGAGAAAAAGAGAATTTTTTTAAATGTGAGTTTAGAAGGCAATTGGGAAATTATGTGTAGAGCTCCCCATTCTGACAGGATTGAAGATGTTGTTAGGAACTTGGTCTCAAGTTTTTGGCATGATCAGACTCGTCCATCATCAAATACTAGAGATGTTATGAGATACAGGATTGGACCTAGTATTTATGAAAAACATATCAAACATTGGATAGACATAACACAATTTGAGATGTATATGAACTTTTGTAATTCATATCCTCATATAAAGATTGGGAAAATAATGTTTCAAAGGTTAAAGCCATATTATGTGAAGGATAGAACTGAGATTCATGACGAGATGATGACAGATGCCAAAAATGCACCTCCTAAATAGCAAGTTTGTTCATAAAGTCTATATTATGTGATCATGAAAATGGACCTCAAATAAACTGCATAAAAGGAATTTGTGAGACATGTGGAAATTTGGCTAAATTTCCTTCAAGAATTAAGGATACTGACCTAATAAAGACAATAAATTGCAAGAGGTAAGTAGTATTTTTAGAGAGTTTATTTGTTTCAATTTCTCATAGATCAAGTTATTTGGATTATCTTTGATGTAATGTTTCATTGATCAAGTGTGGTTTATTAGTTATTCACATATTTTACTAACACAAGTACAAGTATGTAAAGTTGCAAACAAATTTTGGGAACGAATCCACAAGGTTGAACTATGTAGAAGAGGAGATTCCCATTGGAAAATTTATGGAAGATTTTCAAAAATTGATACGACCATACATACATCATTCCTTTTTTGCTAAGTGACAAGCAAAACAATTCCAAACATTGAGAGATACTTTCCCACATGGAACAGTTCTATCAGTAGTTGAATTTGCAAAAATTACTCCTTTCTACATCAAAAGAAGATTCAATCAAAGTATTGCTTTTCAAAGCAGATCACTATTATGATTCATGTGTGTTATCGACATGCACAATTAGAATTGGATGGTGTTGAGAGTACAGATGAAGAACGAGCCATTAAGAAAGAATATCACTTTTATATTAGTGATGATAAAGAGCATGACACACTTTTTGTCCAAAATTGCTTTACAATATTTTTTGAGAATTTGAGAAGCAGGGGTGTAAAATTTGAAAATCATTTTGTATGGTTAGGATGGATGTGTGGCACAATTCAAATCTTCATCACGCTATTCTATGCACTTTGTAGATATCATAAAATCTACAAAATACCACATGTTTGGAGTTTTTTTGAGAGTGGGCATGGAAAGGGTGAGCATGATGGAGCAGGAGCTTGCATCAAACAAGCTTTAAGAAAGCATCAAATGAGTTATCCAGAAGATCATCTAGACAATGCACATGATGTTGTTGAATGGTGCAAGAAAAACTTTGCATCAAATGTGGTCGACACATCTTCAAGAACAAACTGACACATTCCACATAGAGTGTTTTGGGAGATATCAAGTATGTATAAATTACATTAAATCAAAATTTTGAATTTATTTAAATTTAAAATATATACATACATATTTGTTCACATAAGTTTTTTGTTGTACATATGTATCTAGGTATGGATAGAAAATTGATGCATGGATGCAAGAGGGTAGAAAAAAAAAGACATTTGCATTGTGTTAGGAGTTCAGATAGTCGCCATGGATGGATATTAGACACAAGGGATTACTCTTGTTTTTGCACTGAGTGAATTGAGAGAAACTCTGATTATGCATGCAACAATCAAGAACTTAGATATGTTGGTAAACGGGATACAGTGCCACTAGTTGTTTCAGAAACATATGATGAAAACGAGGAAGAAAGATTTGAAGACATTCCTTTGATTTCAATTGATTATGACCATATTTCAGGATTGGTTAGAAAAGGTACACATGTGTAAGTTTTCAATAATTTAAATATTATATATATCTAGTTAATGATCTTTAGAGACATTTCTAAATTTTTTAGAATTTTTTTGTGTAAATTTGGTGTACAGGAGATGTTTTTGCAGTCATAGCAGAGCCTGGAAACATCGAAGGTGTTAGCTATTATTTATTGTGTTGCACAGAAGAGAGGAATAAGCTAACAGAACTTGAAACAAGTGATGGAATGTCATTTCCCACAGGTGAGTTTGAGTTTAAAATTTTATATACATTGTATTCACATGTGCACATTACATTGTAAACATTAAATATATATTGTACAAACCTTGAGCACGAAAATGTTGCACATGTACATATGTCTTACCTTAGGTTCATGTTTACTATGCAAGTTATGTTGTAGTGCAAGGGACATATCTAAAACAAGTCAAAGTTGTTCAGCGTGGGATTCATTTTGTTGACTATCAACCTGATAACAAGGTATATCAATATAGTCACTTAATAATTGCTACCACTCTACATCTTCATGTAGTTCCACATGCACGTGGCCGAAGAAAATGGAGACTAGATAGTGATGATCATCAAAAAATTCTACATGTTATTGAAGACCAGGCTGAACCAAAATCTTTGACTTAGATTATATCCATGGTTTTCAAGTTCACTTGTAACCCTATACAAGTTCAAATGATAACTTATAGTAACTTGTACATAGTTGTAAATCATTATGTGTAAATTACAATTATATGTACATATTTGTTCCATGGAAAATTATTAAGTTCAAGAATCATTGATAGCATCATCTCTCACCTTTTTTGGTTGCATGTAAACCTATATATATGCTTTCAATCCTTATTTGAAATGTAGTGAATTGTTTTAAAATCATTTTTCCTAAATTACAATTATATGTACACATTTGTTCTATGGAAAATTCTTAAGTTCAATAATCTTCCATAGCATCATCTCTCACTTTTTTTGGCTGCATGTAAACCCACATATATGCTTTCAATCCTTATTTGAAACATAGTGAAGTTTTCTAAAATCATTTTTCCTAAATTACAATTATATACAACTTATATTTGTTTCATGTAATTTTTAAGTTCAAGAATCTTATATACACTTATATACAACTTATATAATTTGTTCCATTGAATTGTTCCATGGGAAACTATGTAAATTTTAAAATTAAGTATTATCTAATTATAAAATAATTGTACACATATATAAAACATAAATCAATGCAAATAAAAAAATAAACCCTAACCCTTAAGCCCTTAACCCTATAACCCTAAACCCTTGTACCCCCTACCCTCTATCTCTCTTCCACTCCCCCCTCTCTCTCTTGAAAGTCTCTCCCTCCTACCCACTCTCCCTCT
>VDFB02271358.1:457929818-458004622 GCA_007258455.2 Sequoia sempervirens
TAGCGGCAGATAAAATGCTTTGGTAGACATGTATGAAAAATGTGGTAGCATCGACAACTGTCACCATTTGATATTTATGCAGTTGTAGTATGTTTTGTGCAATGTAATCAGCGATATGAATATAGCCAACAAAAATCTATTTTCTATAATTCATGGATTGAACTCTGTATTTTATTTTCTCTCAATGTTTGTATGCTATGGAAATGCCATTACATTTTAAAAAAAAGTAGTTTCTTACTATTTTTCTTCAATTTTTTATGTTTTTTTGCAAATCTACCAAAAAACCCTAGTTTTTTCTACCAAAAAACAATATTTTGAAAAAAATCAATTAAAAATAAACAAATCTAATTGAAAATTTGATTAAAAATTAAAAATTTTACCTGATAGAGGTGGATTCCAAATCGGATATCGGATTTCGCTCTCCACTATGCGCCCCCCGCCGATGAGCCGAAAATAAAAATGAATGAGTTTTGGTCGCGGCTTTTTTTTATATATACAGTTGACCAAAATCGGATATCCGATTTGAATCGGATATCCGATTTGGATCGGATATCCGATTCCTTTTGCTTGTGTCAGAATGAGATTTAGCCTTTTGCTTGGGTCGGAATGAGATTTGTTTTACACTGAACAAAATCGGATATCCGATCCAAATCGGAGATCCGATCCAAATCGGATATCCGATTCCTAAAACTAAGTTTTCCCTCTGCCTCGGTAGTCACCCCAGCTCCAAAAAGTCAACTCACCATTTTCATGGAGTCAGAGAAACACATATTTTTTTCCTCCATTTCTCAAGCCATTTCTTTTGGCATACTACATCCCGCATATGCCCACTATCAAGGTATAAATTCAAAGTTTAATAATGATTGGTTGCCTTACTAATTGGAAATGTAATGGAAGATGGTTATGAGATTGGATTGTAAACTTTAATCTAGAAGAACTAAACTTTAAGCAAAGGACAATGTGAAAAAGTTGAATGCTTGAACTAGGAGGAGTTTGATAGATCTAGGTCTCTTTTAGGCCAATTAGGTCCAAAATTTGGATTCAAAAAGGATAGACCCTAATTTGTCTAAATGTGAACTATTATTCGTTTCCTAAGAATTGAGTGTTTAAAGTGGTTATTTGTGGGGGAGTTTTCAATTTTGTGATAGAATACACTCATAAAACACTCAAAAGAAAAAATGGTTATTTCACTATTGAATTTTGGAAATAAGTCTTAAGGCCCCAAAAATTCAAAGGGATTCACTAGTATAGAACAAATAAAGACAACTAGAAGACAATCACAACATAATTATTCAAGTATGATTATTAACTTAGGGTAGGCCCACCATACCGAATACACCAAGATTAGTGTGAAAAACTTTTATTTTGAGAGTGGATAGCTAGAGGTCTAGTGGCACAAACCTAATATGACAATATGCTCACCTTTCCTATCTCCTTAGGAGGCTAAAGAATCCAAACAAAAGAATTTCTATCTCTACTCAAGGGTGTAAATGATGGGTAGCTTTGGGAATGATATTGTACCTTTCACTACACTAAGCAATGATTGTTGGCTCTTAGGCTTCTAAAAATAAAGGTTTCTAGTGGGGGACTACCATGAATAGAGGGCTTGTTTGTAGCAGATTGAGAATTGGGAGGCCCACTCCCACTCTCATCACCAAAGCAAGTCTTAGTAGACTAAGGGTCTCATAATCTAGCTTGAATGGCTCTAGCTACTCCTTGGGGTACAAATTTCGCTCTCACCCCTTTATATACCCTATTGGGAAATATGGTTGAGGTTTAACTCTAGGGTGATGAAATCCCAAGTAGGCCTCCTAGTGAAAATAAAAAAAGGAGACCAATGTATGTTTCTTGTACACCTAAGATTGTACAAGCATGAGAGGAGAGGATACACACCCAATAGCTCTAGATGGAATAATGTGCAAGTGCACCAAACACATAAAACACTTGTTCTTTTTAACCAACTAAAAATAAATGTTATATAATATAATAAAATGTAGACACACAGATTTCAAATATAGTTCTTTGGCCAGTGAACCTGCAACAAACAAATTAGTAGTCTAACTAGAATATTTTCCAATCATCTTACAACAAAGAATGTTAGTGGTTTAAAACAAGATTTTCTTCCAAATTTATGCCACATGGCTGTGAATAGAAATAAGTAATAGAAAACTAGAATCATACAACTACTTGATTAGAAATAGAAAGCAAAAAGAAACCAAAAACCAAAATATTTTCCTCTATATTTTTTAATATTTTAACATATCACAATAGACATACACGTCACTTTGTCTTGGGAAAAGGTGTCACAATGCATAAAATCATCAAAATTTCTCTATCAAAAGCACCGAGATGTAGACAGAAGTGTCACTTTGTCAAAAGTGTTGAGATGCACTTGTAAATGCATCACGATGCACAAACGTGTTGATTTTCCCCTATAAAAGCATCAAGATGCTCAAAAACATCAATCTATCTCAGTCAAATTTGTCATGTGACCTTACAAAATAAAAAAATCTATAATTTACGACAATTTCTTTTAGCTTAAAGGAGTTGTCTCACATCAAGTTCACTACAATGAAGACCAGGAATCAAGTTGGATGTTAGAATCATCAATAACAACCACAAAACCGTTAGATTCAATTACAAAATCCCAATATAATAATGAAGAAAAAAATGACATAAGAAATAAAAAATAATACAAAGTTATACCTTCCTACATCACCCTTGAATCACCTTCATTGCTCTTCTCCATCTCACTTTATAAGTTGGTATGTAATGTTGCTCTCAAATTTCTAAGTGCACAAATACAATTTACTCAAGACAATTATGATGACAATATTTTGAAGAATGTGGTTCAATTGTGAAGGAATGAAGACTAAATTTATAGATTGATTTAGGTGCAATTGATGGCCAAGATTGAGTAGATGATCGACGGTCAAGATCGAATGAGAGGATTTGCATAGGAAATTTACTCATTTCGAAAATGGAAAAATGGAAGATAAATGGAAGAGATAATTGGAGAGAAAAATAGGAAGTGAAGAAAATCATGGAAATGGAAGAGTAAGTGAAGTGTGAAATAGAACAAGGAAAAATAAATAAATAGCTAAAATTTGTTTATTTTCACCCTCACATGTGAATAATTAATTAAATTAAATAACTTAATTAATTATAGAACTTAATGTTTAGGATGATTAAACAAATAAAACATTTATTTAATCATAAATGAGATTAGGTTAAGGATTAAATAATTCAAAATATTATTTCATCGAAAAAGGTAAAATTAAAATTAAATAATTAAAAAATGAAGAAATGAAGAAAGTGATAATAGTTAAATAATTAAAATTATTTAATTATAATGATGTGAAGAATAAAATTAGGGTTAAGGGGATATTAGTAAGAAAATGTCATCAAAGGCTCAAGACAATTTGGAGTGCCTATAATAAGCATAATGAACTATAAACCCTTTAGAAATAAAAAATTTACCATGAAACCTTGCAAACAACAAGTAGTATATACAACAATAAAATTTGACCAAGAAAGGGAGAGATCGATAAGGGATTTTTAGCCCTTTGGAAAAAAAATCATTGTTTTTGTTAAAAAAATCAATATCTAATATGAATCCGCATGGAATCCATATAGTACAACAAGATATAGAGGATAAAAAAATTGCAAAAGAATATGTTATAAATTTTCACCTAATAATTTATTTTAATTTATCAAACCTTATAGACTCAATAATTATGTCCATTTGGCTCCATGGTGATCCATTCAATAGGGTTAGGTGTTGTATTTACCAAAATTTAAAAAGGAACCTACTATTTATGGATTTAATACCATGTTGGAGAAACCAAGATGTAAATGTAAGAACAATGATAAAATTCCACTAGTGAATAGTAAGCACAAAATTATGTCTATCAAATAAAAATTTGCATGTAAAATGTATAATGACGGCCTTGCATATAAAGAAAAATAAGAGGAGGTAAGAAGGTAGGATTGAACATCTAACTACCCCTCCAAACATGCAACATTATGTTAGATCATATGAAAAGTGTGAGAGAATGTGTTAAGTGAAATTGAGATAGACCTTTCTCAAGAGGTGAGTACATGTGTCTCAACAACATAAAGTGAGTGTAGCATCAAAAACTATACTACTCATGAAATTATATGGGTCAATGAGTTTGACTTAAAACTACACGGTTGAATCCTGATAGCAATATCATAATTTGACACGCTATGGAAAAAATACCTCCTACTTATCACTATACTCCTTTTTAGGTGAAATCACAATTTCACAATTTATTTGGGACCTACTTGAGTGACCCTTTCATCAATGCATTCAAAACTTCCCTAATCAGGCCCTAATTTCCTAAATTATGCATTTCATGGCCCATTTAATTGTTTTCTGAGAAAGATCACATGTACAAAACTTGAGGAAACATTTAATATTTTTCTCTCAACACTTTACACCCTACAAAATAGGGTTGGGACATAGTTTCCCTAGGCGGCTTGGTCCCCCAATGTTGCCTCCAAATTTTAATATGTTGAGGGAAACAATTTGTTATTTAAATTTCAAATGTCAAATGTCGGCAATTGAGATCAATTTTTTGAGAAATTAAATTAAATGCCTATAAATACCTAGTCATTTGACCATTAAAAAGCTAATTAGAAAATGGAGAATGAGATTATTGCAACTATTATATTCTTCCAAAATATAATCAAATTTGCAAGTTTTCAAGAATATTTACAGATTTGATCAAGTTTCATTCAATGCTTGGAGTTTGATGCCCATAAAAGGACATGATGGAATTTAGGTTTAGAAACTACTCTTGGCCATTTTATACAACCTAATTTTATTTGTTTCCAATGCGTTCTCATCTTCAAGCTTCATTCTACTTGCTACCTAAGGTGAGGCATCATTGTGTTTTAGATTTCCTAAGTGTATTTGAATTTCTCTTCTAGGTAGATCTTATCATTTTCATTTAGGAATCCTTCTCTAATGCACTTGAGTAGGGTTTTATGCATTTTAGCTCATTGCAACCTTAGATACACTTAAGGTTATGAGCACACACACTTTTATCAATTATTTTATTGGCTAGTCATGGCTCAAGTAGAAATACCAAAACAAGGGTTTGATTGAGGAAAACTCCTATATAGCCACCCTCCACCATTTATTTCTTATATTAAATGTAGATTTTGATCTAAAGATGAAAAGTTGTAGAGAAAGAAATGGAAAGGCGGATAGAGAGTTATAGAACTACATTTTCATATCTGGAAGAAGTCAACAAAGAAATAGTCACCCTAGGTAACTTAGTCCCCAATTTCAGCCCCAAATTTGTATGATAGGTGCACAAATCTCTACCTTTCTCATATATGATGTCAAAATTTGGTTTTATATTTTCTCTGTTACTAAAATTTTGCATTTACAGATTAGGTCATAAAGTTTCATTAGGTCAATAAAATTAATTCAATTTCAATCAATTTATAAGGCACAAAAAAATTAGATCCAAGGTTTATTGACTCACCTTAAAGGTTGCAAGTCAATCTAATCTCCTTTCCGATTTGTATCCTAATGTTCTTTGAAAAGGATTGATGCTATGATCTATGAATTAGACCTGGGATCCCTTTTTCAACAAAACATTCTGGTGAACCTGACATTTTAAACATTATTTAGATCTTCTGATTTGTTAGCATTTTGTAGACTTGAAATAGTGTGCAAATATTGTCAAAATTTCATAAATTTATTCTTTTTTTTTTTAAAAAGAGTCTTTTCATTTGAAAGAAAAAGTGTCATTTTACTTGATTTGGTCCAAATTTGTGAGAAATTGTTTCATTTTAGTACTAAAAATTATCAGATTTGTAGGTGAATTGTTTGAATTTTCTAAATCATTGTGTATAGGTACAAAATGATCTTTGAATGTCTAATGACTCAGTTTTGTAGGATGTGGTTCCTAATGTTGTTGTTTTGCATATTACGACATTGGGGGCTTCATTCTATTGTTTGATGAATTCAATATACAATATTCTTTTGAAATATCCTTGTACAATATATGGTTTACTTTCAATACTTTATCTTGCATATCATGTAGTGTCATAAGGCTAATAAAGTGGGGGCTAAATGTAGCATTAGAAATTGTACTCTCTTTTAGGTGAAAGCACAATTTCACACTTTATTTTGGACCTACTTGAGTGGTCCTTTAATCAATGCATTCAAACATTCCCTAATCAGGCCCTAATTTCCTAAATTATGCATTCCATGGCCCATTTGATCATTTTTTGAGAAATCACCTATGCAAAACTTGAGAAAACATTTAATATTTTACTCTTGACACTTTACACCCTACAAAATAGGGTTGGGACATAGTTTCCCTAGGTGACTTGGTCCCCCTATTTTTCCTCCAAATTTTTATATGTTGAGGATAATAATTTTTTATTTGAATTTAGAATATCAAATGTCAACTATCGTGATCTAATTTTTGGAAAATTAAATTAAATGTCTATAAATACCTAATCATTTCACCATTTGAAAACTAATTGGAAAAAGAAAGAGAAAGAGATTATAATTGCAACAATTACATTCTTCAAAAATACATTTGAATTTGTAGGTTTTCAAGCATATTTGTAGATTTGATCAAGTTTCATTCAATGATTAGAGTTTTATTCCAATAGGACATAATGGAATCTACATTCAGAAAGTGCTCTTGGTCATTTTCTACAACCTAATGATTTGTTTCCAAAGTGCTTTCATCCTCAATCTTTATTCTACTTGTTACCTAAGGTGAGGTATCATTGTGTTTTAGATTTCCTAGGGTATTTGACTTTCTCTTAGGTAAACCTTATGATTTTTATTTAGTAATCCCTCTCTAATGTGCTCAAGTGAGTAGGGTTTTATGTATTTTATCTTATTACAACCTTGGAACTATATGGCATCCATTAAAATCTGCAAAAACTAAACTTCACATAGGGGTTAGTATTTCACAAATCTAACAAAATACCTCTATGAAATACCTTGTAAAGACTTCCAAATGCCATACATGAAAAAATGAAAACAAAAGCATTAGGAAAACAATAACAAGTCACCTATTCCATAGTGGATTGGTGTCACATGTGCTAGTGACCCTTTCCCAATCCTTGATCAAAGCTCAAGATGATAAAATGCAAATGGAGATGATGGAGTGAAATGGACAAGATCAAATCTCAAATGAAGAGAGTAACCTTGCATAAAATTGTGGATCCTATGAATGAGGATTAAGCCTTCTTTTATAGATTTTGTTGATGAGAGATTGGCCAAGATGGTGAATGTGGGACTAAAGATCCTTTAATGAGAAGATGACACTTGTCAAATGGTGAGTGGTCAATGGTTGTGCAAGATTTGGGAAGAGTGCCAATGAGAGGGAAAATTTGAATTTGAATTTGTGCTATGAATGTTGAGTTTGACTTTGGAAGGGGACATGTAAGAGACATGTAAGGCTTCATAAATGCTCCATTTGATGTACATGTCCACTTGGGGGGAGATTCAAACTTGGAGAATATTCTTCCTTTATGCCAAGTTGAAAATAAGTAATTTTGATAAATCAATTAAATTCAATTTCATGTGCAAGTAGCCAAATCTAGAGAATGCAAGTGGGTGAGTATTTAATCATGGTTAGATTAAATAGATGATGATTATGCTGATTTAATGTTGATTAGATGATTTTGACTTTTAGGATTTAAATATTTGATTTATTTAAATCAGAAAAGGATGGAAGATGCATTTTTGAGATTTTAATTAAATAAAGTCCTGATTTATTTAATTAAATGGATGATGCAAGATGAAGGTTGAATGATTTATGAGAGATGAAATGGTATTATTTGATTAAACCTTTGGATTGACCTTATTTACTTGATGAATGGATTTGTTGTGTTTGATCAATTCAATGAGCGGATGAATATGCATAATGCTAATTTGACGTGTCTACATTTTGCCCCTCTTTGAAGCAATGTACTTGTTGTATTGGTTCAAAGAATAAACTTGCCGCAATCGAAATTTAAAAATTTTCTAATTTTTCAGATGCCCCAGTGGAAAGAAGTACACTGGTACATTGCCCACTCGAGAGATCGAGCGAAAAGATTCAATTTGAGGGTCGATTTCATGATAAAGAGGTTCAAAATGGATGGTTATGGATGATGATGCAAATGAGATGATTTTAAGATGCTTAGAATAACAAACCTATATTATCCTAAACAACTTAAATGATGATATGATGTGAGATGGATGAGATGGATGATGTGATATGCTATGATTATGCAATGGATGATTTATGAGATGCTTAGACTAACAGATCTATATTATGATGATGATTATGCAATGTATGTGAATGATCGATGTTTCCTATGATGTATGATATGGATGATATGTGGTATGCTGATAGTTTTCTGGATGTAAGATGGATGCATGATGGATGCAGGATGGATGGATGTATGATGGATGCATGATGGATGCATTGGCAATGTTATGTTAGCACAGAAATGAGATGATGACAAGAGGATCCAACAAGTCCATGGTCGAGACTTTATTAGAGATGATGATGATAGATGATGATGATGTTTTGCTTATCAAGGATTGGGATTTTCAAAGGGTCACTTACTTTATGTTTGATAACATGCCTAAGCATAATGCATCAAGGTATAAATGACCAAGATGGCGTTGTACTTAGTGTGATGGACTTTGACTCGACAAATAGATAGGAGTATTCTTGTTCATGACATATGGAAACCTTGCTAGGATGCACTTTAGAAGTCTCAAACATCTCGGACCAAAACACGAAAGGTATAACCAATCAATGCAATAGTCAACAAGCTATCTGAAACATCCTCCATACATATCTAACAAAGCAAGTATTCGCCAAGTTATTTTACAAGAACGTCCAACAAGCATAGCAGACAAAGAATAATGATCATTGCCCCATTCCTATCTCTCTAAATCCTTCGTTTGGATATCATCGAGAGGTCCTTGAAGCATAATAAGATAAGTCAAAAGAAAAGACCAAGTACACAAACAAGCTGATGTTCTTCAATACTGCTAACCAAAAAGGAAATGTGTTTTTAAGGATAAGAACCGAAACTTATTGCCAAAAGATAATGCCCATTGTAGGAAGGATACATCCTAGGACATGTTGGTGGATGGCGGCATGTTTCGTCTATCAAAGTGTTGTTTCTAATAAATAATGCCCCTTGTAGGAAGGATTCATCCTACGACATGATGTTATCAGATGATTGATATGAGACTATTTGGATGATGGACTATCGACATAAAGACTTGACCAACTTGTTTACGTACTGACTAAGACTTGAGACGATGCTTTTGGGAGTTTACACTTTTAACCTGCTAGACTTGTTTCTAATTGTTTCACCAAAAGGTTGAGGGTGTGATGATTTATTATGAATGGTGTTTATTCTTGAATTTTCATGAGATGGCGGTTGGATTTTTCAAATATTTGGATGTTTTGATGTTTTGCAATGTTTTGAAATTTGTTTTTGGTATTTTTTTTGAGGGTTTACAAATGTTTTGATTTTTCAATTTTCCAATGTTTTTGGGATTTTTAGAGATTTTGGCCCGAGAGAGACTAGCTAAGACCTATCCTATAGGGGCCTTAGGGCTAATCGATAGATTAACCTTGCCCTACAATGCTCTACCTTGAGAGAGATCCACATAGCTCGTGACAACTTAGTAATAGATTTACAAATGAGATATACATGATGAGATGTGGGTTTATTATGAAAAACGGACTCCTATAGGACTGACCTAAATGTCTCGGGGATGATCAGATCAACCTTGCCCTCACGTTCAAGCTCATAGGCGATGTAGTTCAAGCGTGACCTTGTTTTGGCTTTTTTATTTTTTACGATGATTTTTGGATTTTCTGATTTTTTGATGTTTTTTGGATTTTCTGATTTTGAGGACTTTAAGACCATACATGAATCTGATCCGATGAGAACGTGCCCCCAGCGTGATGCAATAGACTACTCCGATAAAGGCAGGACAAACTGACCTTGAGAATGGGCCGAGTAGTACTAGGAGGGATCATGATACGAACACAGAACCAAGCTATGATGCGGATGCGAATGGAACCAATGATATGGAGATGAAGATGGATGATGGAAGCGAAATGGAGAGGATAATCTTGGTCGAGCCATAAATATCCTAGTGGATGAAAGAAGTGCTTATTTACACAAAGAAGCCTATTTGCGAGGTTTTCACCAAGGTACTTGCCCAAAAGAGATTACCCGCCGAGTAAGTTTTCACTAGAGGGCGATTTTTTGATCCCGCTTTTTTGATTTTTTTTTTGCTTTTTTTGTTACCACGCCTATTTGCTAGGTTTTTGCCAAAGTAACCATTTTTTCAGGACTTTTTCTGATTTTTTGGATTTTTTGGTTCTATACCTTGAAAGAATTAGGCATAAAACTTTTTGAGATGGGAGCTATTCATGAGCTCCTACAAAGGTTCCCCTTCGGTTGTTGATAGCTGATATGCCCCTGATTTATAGCTTGTTGTGATGATGAAAGGCCCTAACCAGTTGGGTTCGAACTTGCCTTTGCTGCTGGGATTCGGGACATTCTTCTGATTTTCTTTTAAGACCAATTCTCTGACTTGGAAATTCCTACTTCTGATCCTCTTGTTGTAGCTTCATTTGAGTCTATTTTGATAGACTTGCAAATGATTCAAAGCTTCGATCATTCTCTCATCCAGTAACTCCAGCTCATTTAGTCTTGAAACCCGATATTCTTCATCAGTGATGAGATTTTGCAGTGATATTCTGAGGGATGGGAACTCGATCTCAATGGGGAGTACAGCTTCTGATCCGTAGACCAAGGAGAAAGGGGTGGCACCAGTGGGTGTGCGGATGCTGGTTCGATAAGCCCAGAGGGCGGGATTAAGCTGCAAGTGCCAGTCACGACCTGCATCATTGACTATTTTCTTGAGGATTTTGAGGATGGTTTTGTTCGTGGCTTCTGCTTGGCCATTGCCTTGGAGATAATATGGGGTGGAAAAGCGATGCTGGATTTTGAATTTCTTGCACAAGTCGCGAACCTCCTGGTTCTTGAAGGGTGTCCCATTATCTGAGATAATGGCTTGTGGCACACCATAACGACAGATGAGATAGTTCAAGATGAATTTTGAGATCTACTTTCCAGTGATATAGGTCATGGGTATGGCTTCCACCCACTTTGTGAAGTACTCAGTTGCGGTTATAATGAATTTGTAGCCATTGGACGAGGTGGGTGATATTTTTCCAATGAGGTCAAGTCCCCACTGCGAAAAGGGCCATGGTGTAATAATCGGGTGAAGCTCTTGAGCTGGAGCATGGATGAGGTCCCCATGCTGCTAACATTGTAAACACCTTTTAGCATGATTATGTGCTTCTCGTTCCATTGTGGGCCAGTAATACCCCAGCCTCAACAGTTTCTTGGCAATGGTCATCCCACTCGAGTGTGAGCCACAAATACCATTATGAACCTTAGTTAGAGCGGTTAATGCCTCCTTAGCATTTAGACAGCGAAGTAAAGTACCCTCTATGCTTCTATGGTATAAGGTATCACCTAGGGTGACAAATCTGGATGCCTTTTTGATAAAGGTTCGTTTTAGGCTCGATGGTAGGTCAGCGGGTAAGACTCCTATTTGAAGATATGTATAGATGTCATGATACCAAGGATCGCCAGGACCAATGATTTCACACACATTTTTTGATTCTGGTACCTCAAATGTGGGAACAAGAATCTGCTCGATTAGAAATTCATATTTTGGTTCATTATGAGGGATGTCTAATAGAGACCCAATTGTAGCCATGGCGTCAGTTGCTCTGTTGTTGGTTCTTGGAATCTGCTCAAATGTTATGTCGATGAAGGATTCTTTTAGATTCTCTACCAATTTTTTGTATGGGGTTAGCTTGTCATCCTTTGTCTGATATTCATTATTGACCTAATTTATGATCAACTGTGAGTCGCCATAGACCTTGAGAGCTATGATATTCCACTACACTGCTATCCTGGGACCTATATTCAAAGCCTCATATTCTGCTATGTTGTTTGTGCAAGGAAATGCTAGTTTGTATGATCTTGGTATGTAGTCCCCCTGTGGGGTGATGAAGAAGACACCAGCTCCTGATCCATGTTGTGTATATGACCCATCGAAGTATAGTTTCCAGTGATCAGCAATGTTGAGGTTAAAGATGCATTCATCTGGAAACTCGGAGACAAGGGGATTCTCAGAATACATAGGTGCTTCTGCTAATTGGTCTGCAATAACTTGGCCCTTGATGGCTTTTCTCTCAACATACTCAATGTCATATTCTAATAATATCATGACCCATTTTGGCATTCTGCTAGTTAACATTGCCTTTGATAAGAGATATTTAAGGGGATCAATTTTTGCGATGAGCTTTATCTTGTATGCCAGCATATAATGTCTGAATTTTTTGGATGCAAACACTATTGCAAGGTAAGCTTTCTCGATGAATGAGTAATTTAGCTCATGACCAACCATTGTCCTGTTGATATAGTAGATGGCCCTCTCTGTTCTGTTTTCATCATGTTGAGCAAGAAGAGCTCCTAGGGCTGCTGCTATTGCTAACACATATAAGATCAATGGCTTTCTCAAGATAGGTGGCATTAACACTGGAGGTGTCAATAGATATTCCTTTATTTTGTTGAATGCCTCTTCGCATTTTGTATCCCATTTGTATGCTACCCCCTTGTGGAGTAGGTGTGAATATGGATTCTGCTTGTCTGTCAGTTGTGATATGAACCTTCTAATGGATTGGAGCCTTCCTTGGAGGCCTCTCAATTGTTTTAAGTTCCTTGGTGCTTCCATCTCAAGGATTACTTTGACTTTTGTTGGATCCACCTCAATACCCCTCATGGAGACTATGTATCCTAGCAGTTTACCTGATTGTACGTCAAAGACGCACTTCATGGGATTTAGTCTGACCTTGTATTCCTCTAATCTGTCAAAGATAGCACTTAGGGTTGCTATATGATCTTGTCTTTTTCTTGACTTTGCTAGGATGTCGTCGACATAGTCGTTGACTGTTTTGTGAATCATATCATGAAATATCAGTGTCATGGCCCTTTGATAGGTTGCTCCTGCATTCTTTAGGCCAAATGGCATCATGTTCCAGTAGTAGGTTCCCCATGGGCAAGTGAAAGCCGTCTTGTGTTGGTCTTCTTTTGCTATCATGATTTGGTTATATCCTAAAAATCCATCCATTAACGATAGCATCTCTTGCCCTGTTGTCATGTCTACTATCATGTCGATGTTGGGGAGGGGGAAATCATCCTTGGGGCATGCTTTGTTCAAATCTCTAAAATCCGTGCAAATTCTGATAGCTCCGTCAGGTTTTGAAATAGGTACCAAGTTTGATACCCATTCTGGATAATCAATTGGTCGGATGAATCCAGCATCTAATAGCTTTTTGAGCTCCATTTTGACTAACAAAGCAATTTGAGGATGCATTTTGCAAAGCTTCTGTCTGACAGGTTTTGCATTTGGATACACTGCTAGGTGGTGGACCATAGTATTTGGATCAAGTCCTGGCATATCTGCATAACTCCATGCGAAGTTTATTTGTCTTTCCCTTAGGAATGCTGTTAGGAGTTCTTGCTCTTCTGATAATAGTGATTCTGCATAGAATGTGATATGTGGGGTCTCCTCTATTCCTAGGTTGACTGGGTTGCATTTTTCAGCCAAGACTGCTAACTTCTCTTGATGAATAGCTCTTAGGGGAAGATTGAATCCTTCATCCTCAGGCACCTCAGAGAGGTTTTCACCATTGGATACGTCCTTTATTTTTACTATTTTGTTGTCAGAGAGTGCCACGGTGTGGTTTTCACTCAAGGAATTGGATATGATTCTTAGTTTCTCACTTTTGTGACTGAAGGATTCAATCGTTTCCCCATAGTAGGCGTGTGTGTCCAACTCCATTATGAATCCTGCCTTGTGATCTCCATCTGGAATGTTATCCCTCAACCCCATGAATTATGAGAGCGCTTCATCATTTTTGAATGTATCAAGAACTGGTGGTCCTCGTTGGTCATAATCGATCAGTTGGGGGTAGACTAAGCGGATCTCATGATTTTGACTATCTAGTTCAAAGGATATGGTACTAATCATACATAGGGTGGTATCTTCGAATAACCTAGGTAGGTTGGATAAGGTATCTTCATCATCGCTACTAATATAGGGCTCAGTGATAAAGTTATGCATGTCTGTCCCTATGGGTATTGGGGAGTGCACTTGTACTAGGACTGGCTGAGGAGAAACATTAGCGGCTCTAACCGGAGGACTTCAGCCACGTATGGTTATTCTTGGAGGGGTACATCCAAGACCAAGATTTGTTATAGGTCACGTCTCAGGCATGATTGGTATTAAGAGCCCATTGTCATTTTGTCCCAATCTTTGATTTCGGTCATAGCCCATCGCAAGCATCATGTGTAGGCCTCGGCTTTTCATCCATTGGTAATTCAGTGTCGGCCTTTCATCTTGATACAACATGTTTGATGGATCCGCTTCAATTACCTCACGACCAAGGTCTCCCCACCTTGTGAATTCAGGATAATTTTGAGGATAGGTTTGTGATGTGGGAGCTTGATTTTCTTGTGGGCATCCTCGTGATCTTGGAGATTGTGGTAACTCTCCTATCACAAAAGCATTGTTAGGGAGCCTATAACTTCCACAACCGTCCTCCTGGATGATGAGCTTGATATCAGATATGGTGGGAATGGCGGGTGTCTCTATCGCAGAAGTGGACGTGAGAGTGATGGGATCAATGTATGATGTGGATGAACCCTCATCATTTTTTGGCACTTGGGGGATTTTGTAATATTTGGCTTCAAGGTTCTTGCAGTATGAAAACGGCTTAGGATCTCCATGGACGGTAACCTCTTGTCCATTATGTGTGAATTTCACACATTGGTAGAAGGTTGATGCTACGACTTTCATCGCATGAATCCATGGGCATCCCAGGAGGATATTATATGGCAATTCGAGGTCCAAGACCTGACATGTGGTTTCCATGAGTGTTGGCCCTACTTGGATAGGGAGCTTAATTATGCCCTGAGACACTCTTTCTTGGTCATCATATGCTCTGATTGTGATGCCCTTCCCTTTATCAATGGAATCTTTTGATATCTTTAACTACTTGATGAGACTAAAAGAACAGATGTTCAAACCTGCACCTCCATCCACCAAGACCCTTTTGATTTTTCTTTTGTTCACAATGACCTCCAAGTGAAGTGCACAATTGTGAGATCGGTGGGCGGGAAAATCTTGGTCAGAAAATGTAAGGAGATTAGGTGTTATGATGTTTCCGACCATAGCTTGGAATTGTTCCACATCGAGGTCTGCGGGGACGGTAGATGAGGCTAATGCTTCTTCAAGGATCTTTTTATGTGCTGATGAGATTTTTAACAACTCCATGATGAAGATGTGTGTTGGCGTTCTTTTGAGTTGGTCTACAACATTGTAGCTATACGGAACAACTCTTGATGTAGGGACTCTATTGGGTTGGGATGATCCTTCGATGGTGACCCTTTCGCCTCTTGTGGTGACTCCACAATCTTCGGCATGGGCGCCTTTGATGGTGATGACCATGCAGTTTTCATTGAGGTTAGCAATAATTGTTTCGTATACATGATTTACACTTCCCTTTTCCTTTATCCTTGTTATTCCCTTTGTTGCCATGATTCGGCATCATATTCGTGTAGATTTTAAGATCCTAATTCCTAGTAGGTGCTTCCACATTTATGATTCTTTTGTCGATGAGATCTTGGATGATGTTCTTGAGTCTCATACAATTGTTTGTGGTGTGGCCTTTGATTTTGTGGAATTCACACAGTTGATTCTCATTGTACCAAGGAGGTTTGACATCAGGTTCTTGATAATTCTCAAATGTAGGAGCTTGAATGAGTTTTTCGTCGATTAGCTTTTCATGATGTCCTCAAGTGGTTCCCCAAAGTAGTGTATTTTCGTTTGGGGTATGTTTTGTGTTGAGGTGGTCCTCTTTGGTCATTGACATTATTGATGGTGGGATTATTGTTGGGTTGATATGTTGTGTGATGAGTGTTTTGGCGTTGTGGTTGGATTTGCGGTGCGGGTGTACTTTGGCGTGGACCACTAATGACCACCTTGGCATCGATGATGCCATCATTAGTGATGTTCTTGTTTCTCACCCATGTACAAGGTTTATCATTGTAATTTGATGGTGGGCGATTGATTTGTGATTCGTGATATGATGTTGATTTGATGGGTTGGGTTGCAAGGGCTCTTTCGATGCTAAGCGCCTTGGAGATTAATTAATCATAGGTGGTGATTCCCTGAACCTTGAGGTGGAATGACAAGCGGCTTTCAAGGTTGGTAATGATTGTGCAGACTTGTTGCTCTTTTGGCATGGTCCATTTGCTCTGATTGGCCTTGGATCGCCATCGTTGAAGAAATGAAGCGAAAGATTCATTCTTTCCTTGTTTCAAAGCATAGAGTTCTTCGAGTATAACATCCATTGTAATGTTACATGCGTAGTTTCTAATGAATGTGTCTCTAATTTCTTTGAATGTCCTAATGCCTGAAGGTAAGCGAGAGAACCATTCTATAGCATCTCCTACTAAGCTCCTAGGGAATAGCCGCATTAGATAAGTATCGTCATATGCAACCTCCATACAATGAACCTGGAATTCCCTGATGTGATCTTCAGGGTTTCCTATCCCTTGATATTTGTAAAATTTAGGGATCTCAAATCCCTTAGGGAATGGTTTCATGTCTAGGCTCCTGTCAAATGGATAGGGACACAAGTTGCTTTGCATTTTGGTTGTTCGCCCTGATTGAAGATCGAGTACTTGTTGCGAGAGCAACTTGAATTGTGTCGTCATATCATTCTGAGGATCAGGGGGTGGGATGAATGTGTTTTGGGGTGTTGCAATCGTGGTTTGGATGGATGGGTTGGTTTGTGCATTGTTCAATGGTATCGGTATGTTATGGCGGGCGAAGTAGGCTTCTACTTGCTTTTGGATGAACAATGCTTGTTGTTGCTCTTGTTGTTGTTGCGCTAGGATTTTTGCTTGTTGTTGCACTTGTTGCTGTTCTAACAACACTTTTTGTTGTGCTTGCTACTGCGCTTGTTGTTGTTCTAACAATGCTTGTTGTTCTACTTGTTCTTGTTCCCACAACACTTGTTGTTGGGCTGCCAATTCTGCTGCTTCTTGCTACTCTTGGTATTGCTTTAGTGCTTGTTGATATGCTTGTATTTGTGTTGCTTGTGCAAGAAGTTGTGCTTGTGCTTAAGCTTGTGCTTGGGATTGCACTTGTGTGGCTTGTTGCTGCAATAATAGTTGTGCTTGAGCGACCCTTTGTGCTTGCAATGCTTGTGCGACTTGGGCAGCTTGAGCAACTTTTTGTTGATGTTGTTGTTGTTGTTGTAATAAAGCTTTGGCCTGTTGTGCTTGTTACGCTTGTAATGTGGCTTGTGCGGCTTTGGCAGCTTGTGTAGCTTGAGCAGCTTGTTGCACGGCTTTTTGTTTTTGCACTTGTTGATAGCCTCTTTGGAAAGCAACTTGCAATGTTGCGTCGAATTGGTTTGATGTGGTGAATGTTGGTGGTGGTGGGGGTGGTGGTGGATTTGGAATGGCATTTGTGGTGGTGGTGAATGATGATGTTGTGTTGATTATTTGGTTGGTGGATGGTGTTGTTGATGTGGTAAGTGGCGTCATTGATGTGATTGGCCCTTGAGAGACCATGCTTTGCAATGTTGTGGGGGTGTTTAATGATATCGCCATTGCTTGTGTATTTATCGTTTGTTGTTGTGATGTCAACAATAAGTTTTGAGCTTTTGGAAAAATGTTTTGATTCATGGTTGGGATAGCGGTTTGATTGATACTTGGTAGTGGAGGCAACCCCAAGCCAAGGAGTGATGTGGATGATAATGGTAGTGGTGGGATAGGTGGAAATGTGAGGCGAATGAATCCTTGTGAGAGTGTTGTGGTGTTGATAATGCCTCCTGGTCCGAATATGTCTCCCTCCTCTTGCGAATTTGTGAGAAGAGGTGTTTGTGGTGCTTCGTGAAAATTTTTTGATGATGGGTCATAATGTAAAGTGAGAGGAACATTTTGGTGTAATGAATTATGGAGGATGTTTTGTTCCACTATGGTGTTTGCGTCCAAGTTTTGGTTATTCACAAGGGGATGTGATTAAAGTTCATTGAGAAATGTGTTTCCCTTGTTGACATTTGGTTGAGTTGGAGCAATCGATGTCGTGATTTGCGGGATATTTTCCGTGACGTTTTGAGATGGAGGTGTAGATGAAATGGGGATGGTGGATGAGATTGGTGGAAAAGATGTCTCTACTATAGTGCTCACATCAAAATCTGAAAGCAACTTGGCCCCTTGCTTTGCTAGTTCAAGCATGTACAACGAAGGGTTAAGTCTCATCATGATGTTGATGATTCTATGGTTATCCGGATTTTGGAGCATTTCAGCTATTTCTTCACGAGACATTCCAAAGGTGAGGTCCTCCCCTTGATTTTCTTCTTATGGGTTTTGTGATGATGAGGGGACCAATGGATTGCTTGATTCGGCAAGATTCATTTCTGCATTTGTTTGGCTAAGGCCACTTGAAGCGGGAGTTTCTTTGTGGGCTTCCATACTCTTCTTGTATTGAGATCTCGTTAGAACCATAAAACAAGGATCAATCTTCGAGAATATGGGAGATGAATCTCTTGATTCCTTGGATTAATCTCTCTTTTATGTCCCAAAGTGAAAGTTTTAGGATGCCTTTTAGGATCAAATGTGATGATGATAAGATGGTGATGTTTAAAGATGGATGTTATGGATGTTTTTGGCTTTTTGATAAATCTTGAATGAAATACTAGGCTTTGGATTTTTTGATTGGTTTGATTTTTTGGATTTTTTTGAGATTTTGTCCTTAATCTTGATTTGGAGTTTGATTTGGATTTTTGAACAAAAAGGACCCCTAAGATGTTTGATAATGATCTAAAGGATAGTTGTGTACAAAGGATGATGATTTGGATATGTGTGAGGAGAAGGATGCATCTACCCACACCTACACAAACAAAATGATTGCTTCACTAAGCATATGGAGAAGGATTCATCTACATACACTAAGCTAGACAAGATGATTTGGATGACTTTGACTAAGGATATGCAAAAGGATGCATTTACACATTCCTAGCCAAAGGTGTTTTGATAAATGTTTTCAAGGACTTGGTCTCAATGATTTTGGTGTTTGCTTGATTTTGTCATAAAGCCTAGCACTTCAAGGATGATTTCAAGGTTTTTTCAAAAGATGATTTGTGAGATGATGTTTTGATGTTTTGAAAGATGGATGAAAGAGGTTTGATTTGTTTTGATTCCTAGATGAACCTAAAAAGACCACTTTGTTTTCCTAGACCTAGGTATTGAAGAGCATGCATATGCTTCCTAAAGACCTTTGTAACCAAGGATTGATTTCATTTGAACTTTCATTTTCAGATTTTCAATGATCTTTGCTTTGGGATTTGGAGTCTTCAACACACATGAAAGTTCATTTTGCTTATCTTTGTTTAATGGCTCTATTTTATCATAAACACTCTCTTTGATTAAAGTTTCAAACTAAGATGTCCAATGTCTTAATTTATTTAAACCCCACAAGATATTTTATGTGGAAATTCAATGAACTTAAGGCAAGGGTTTTCCTATTGTTTACTCAAGAAGACAAATTGAGGTATAATCCAATGCTTAGGAACCTCTACGGATGTGAATCCCGGGAAAGCAGTAACATATGGATTGAGTCAATGATATTTGTCTTCAAGAGGGTTTGAAATTTTGAGAATCATGTTGAATGTTTGTTTGCAAAATGTTTTCGAATACAACACTGTGTTTTCAAAAAGCAATGTAACATCTAAGCCTAATGGGTACGTTTTTCTTAGTGGGCTTGCCTCATGCCCTTCAAAGAAGAGATGATTTTACATGCAACCAAGGAAAAATATAGAGGTATGATGAAATCCTAACCTCTATATTTCAACCAAGATCGGACATGGCAAGTAACTTCTTGGAATCTAAGTTCCAATGCACCACCTTGATAAACTCACTCAATGGATAAATAGGCCACTACAAAACAAGGGTTCTAGTTCAGACTTTCCGTTCGTGGAGATTGACCCATACAGCAAGAGTCCCCTTTCGGATCCATCCTGTCGGAGCCAACCGCGTGATAATGGCATTTAACCAAAACCCACATTTATATCCCAGCTGGAAATACTCTTGGCTTTAGAGTGTTACCGGTTGAGTCATCCCTTCTTTTTTCCCAAGGTAGGCCCTCTAAGATAAACAAAAGCAAGCAAAGACACAATCCCTAACTCGATCGATCTTTGATGGCACAAAGAAAGAGAATGTATGCGAAAATGCCCCTACTCACACTCACACAAGATGTTCAATTTTTAAGCCCAAATTGAAGTGTTTCAAAGCAATAAAATGTATTTCGATTGTTTCTCTTGCACCCTAGATCACACAAAGCGCAAGGGGAGAGGATATGCACTCAAAAGACAAAATCACACAATTCAAACACTTGTTCGTTTTATAGCCTTCAAAGCAATTGTGAGTTTCTTTTAAGCACCAAAATGAAGTGTGAGGTTTGATTGTTCAATTATTAACCTCAAACAAAATCTAGTGAGTTTGTCCTAAGATTCATTTTAAGCCCTTTGCAATGAAAAATCAAATTGTTCGTTTTAGACCCAAATGAAAATTAGTGTTCTAAAACGAAAAGATAAACAACTTCGTGAAGTAGTGTTGATCAAACACTTAAAGCGTTTAAAAACACTTTGAGTTTTCAAAAAAATTCTCTTCCTTTCGTTTTCGTTTGCTAGCCTCCTCATTCGCTTTGTACCTTTTCACCTTCGCTTTTCCTTCGTTTGTACCTATAAAAGAAAAACATAGATTGTGTGAGAACTCCATTTATTCTAATTTGACTCCAAACAACAACATGCTCCTAAGGGTTGATAATAAAATGAAGATTTATTAATGATCCTAAAAAGGCATCAGACTTGTTAATCTTTCTCTCTCCCTTATCACAATCTTCATCACTAGAAATATTGAGCCAATGAATCAATTACCAACATAAGTCCTTTTAAAAGCATCATCATAAATTTCAAATTTTAATTATGGTCATAATGATGAAAAATGATTCATAATACAAAAGTTAATAAATTATTTCAATGAATCAACTTAAAAGAACAAATGTTTCAAAAGTATTATCCCAATCAAGTGTTTGACTATTTCAAAATAATCAAAATGATATGACAAACTTTTCCAAGTCCATGAATTTTATCCACCATAACTCTTTCTAAAAGCGTCACCACAAGTTCTGATTTTAGATGTGACCATAGTGGTGAAAAAAAGATTTAAAATCATCAAGCCAATAAATAATGATATAACATGATGAAATACTGAGTTAAACTTATGAACAAATTTGCCCAAATCATCAAATTAATTATTGAACAACAAATGATATATGCTGCTCAAAGTAGGCTCCAACTGTGCACGCCTCCAGATTTTAATTCTCCAGTTTGGTGAGCAGCTGTTGAACCTTGCACAACATTTCCTTTAATAAATTTGTTCAAAAAATCCATCAATAGAAGATTTCTTTGTACCTGAAATACATCAGTCTTTTCAGTGGGCTTAGTCAACATAGAATCAACAGTGATATTTAATAATGAACAAAGAATGCAATCTGTTTTATCCAGACATATTATGAGGAAAATCTTATTTGACAGGGGTGCCTTCAACTATTTCTAAAACAGAGATCAAATGCATTTATTTCTTTCACTATTCAACTATCTTAACCCCTGACCAATGCCTACGGTTAGATAAGACCCTTGAATGAAGGACGCCATCTCTTCTTATTGCACGTAATATGTCATCTCTCAGCCACTTTTTTATAGTTAGAAATAAAATAAATTTCCCATACTTGAGTGTTGCACGAGAAGAGGATACAAACATCATTGAATAGTCGTTCATAGGAAGATGAAGGAGGTAATGAATGCGAGGATCTATCCGTGTAGAAATCTCACGCATTATGTTTGAACATCCTTACCAGAAATCTCGCGTGGGTGAATAGGAGGATATGAATAACATTTATTATAATGCCATTATGTGGTGGCTCTAGAATAATGTGAAAGAAAACTAACAGTCTGAAAGAAGACTTCGCCTGTGCCCAAATTTCATCCGGTTGGTGCGTCCCAACTTTGCTAGCAACCTCCCAGCTTCAATATCTAAACAAACATGAAGACATGTTGTGCATAATTTTCCTGGCTTCGGAAGGAGAGTTGGAAGATGCATTGAAGATAAATAATGCAAACGACAGTATAATGCCTTTAAAATGCAGTTGGAAAAAAGAAAAATGCAACAGAGAAACTCAGTCAAAGTTAAATCAGATTTTTGTATTTGGCATTTACATTGGTTTTGTATGAATTGTCAATATTTCAATATGAAAGTGATTAAGTCTGGCCATAACATCAATATCAAGAATAAAAAGATGATTTTGAACCACAATATCGTTTTGGAGCAGTGATGATATCAAGCAATGAAGGAAAGTGATTAAATCAAGCGCTAGGATATAAATAATGGATTGCTCTAAAGTGAGCAGTCCACTCGAAGGGACAACCTTCCTACATCATATTTATTATTGCAAATACCTCCATGAAATAAAATATCTCTGCTAAAGAAATGCCACAAGTAACAAAAACAACATCAAGAAGACATTTCAAAAGCAAGATAATCACCTATTCCATAGTGGATTGGTGTCACATGTGCTAGTGACCCTTTCCCAATCCTTGATCAAATCTCAAGATGATAAAATGCAAATGGAGATGATGAAGTGAAATGGACAAGATCAAATCTCAAATGAAGAGAGTAACCTTGCATAAAATTGTGGATCCTATGAATGAGGATTAAGCCTTCTTTTATAGATTTTGTTGATGAGAGATTGACCAAGATGGTGAATGTGGGACTAAAGATCCTTCAATGAGAAGATGACACTTGTCAAATGGTGAGTGGTCAATGGTTGTGCAAGATTTGGGAAGAGTGCCCATGAGAGGGAAAATTTGAATTTGAATTTGTGCTATGAATGCTAAGTTTGACTTTGGAAGGGGACATGTAAGAGACATGTAAGGCCTCATAAATGGTCTGTTTGGTGTACATGTCCACTTGGGGGGAGATTCAAACTTGGAGAATATTCTTCCTTTATGCCAAGTTGAAAATAAGTAATTTTGATAAATCAATTAAATGCAATTTCATGTGCAAGTGGCCAAATCTAGAGAATGCAAGTGGGTGAGTATTTAATCAGGGTTAGATTAAATAGATGATGATTATGCTGATTTAATGCTGATTAGATGGTTTTGAATTTTAGGATTTAAATATTTGATTTATTTAAATCAGAAAAGGATGGAAGATGCATTTTTGAGATTTTAATTAAATAAAGTCCTGATTTATTTAATTAAATGGATGATGCAAGATGAAGGTTGAATGATTTATGAGAGATGAAATGGTATTATTTGATTAAACCTTTGGATTGACCTGATTTACTTGATGAATGGATTTGTTGTGTTTGATCAATTCAATGAGTGGATGAATATGCATAATGCTAATTTGACGTGTCTACAGGAACACTTAAGGTTAGGAGAACACACACTTTTATCAATCATTTTATTAGCTATTTATGGAGGTAGAAATACCAAAACATGTGTTTGACTGAAGCAAACTCCTATATAGCCACCCCCATGATTTATTTTTTAGATTTATTTCAAATCCATATCCAAAGAGGAAAAGTTGCAAATGAAGAAACAAAAGGAAAATAGAGAGTTACAAAACTACATTTTCAGATCTAAAATAATTCAACCAAGATGTATAGTCACCCTAGGTGACTTAGTCACCCAATTTAAGCCCCAAATTTGTATGGTAGGTGTACAAAACTCTACTTTTCTCAGATCTGCTATCAGAATTTAGTTTTTACAATTTCTCTATTATTGGAAATTTGTATTTACAGATTAGGTCACATAGTTTCATTAGGTCAATAAAAGCAATTCAATTTCAATCAATTTACAAGGCACAAAAGGATCAGATCAAAGGATGATTGACTCAACTTCAAGGTTGCATGTCAATCTAATCTCCTTACTAATTTGTATCCTAATTTTCCTTGAAAAAGGATTGATGTTAGTGATCTATACATTAGCTAGGATCCTTGTTTCAACAAAATAGTGAGAAAATGAAAAATTCCCAAAGTGGAGACTTAGCAAGTGTGAATGGGTCAACCTAGAAAGGGTGATATGCTAACTAGTTTGATACTAAACCTATTTATACTAACAATATTTACATTTTCATATATTTTTTATAAGGGTTTTAAGCATTATTGTGATATATCTCTTTCACTTACCTTAGCCATCCTACCACCCCCGACTCTACTATTGATGTTTCCTCTTTAGATCTAATATACCATTGATATTTCTATTTTTTTAATCTAAAAATATATTTTCACCTTCATTATATTTCTATCTTTTGTTTATCCTATATCATTCCCACAATTTGAATCTTCCCATTGGGAAGGAATTCTCATGTTTCAATTCTAGCATATAATTTTTCCATCTAATAGAATTAAGTTCTATTTTGAATCTCATGTTGAGAAGATCAATAATAATTATGATCACAGTGATTTCACAAATGGGCTTCCTAGTTTGGCTACCACAAAAAATCGAATGCAACTAGTTGATATGATTCACAATGTCTTCATCCAAAAACCATTTAGATTAGAGATCTTGCAAGAAGTTACTAATAAAATTGATTTATCTAATTTTTATCACTTCTAACATTATTCCTTCCACTGCCTCTTCTCATCCTCATAGTCCCATCCATAATTATACTAGTATAACCCCACATAGTATTTATCCTTTATCTACCTTACCTCTAATTTTGACTCACAAAATACCTACATATTATATGTTGTATTACACATACAAGCCTATCTTATAAACTACTACCCCACCCATCATTACCCCTCTTATTCATGACACTCCACATCTACCACTATCTTTCATGGTATGTCTATTCATCACTCTACATAGTCATCCACATCCATAAATTCCCTCAAGTATCTCTCCTCCTTCATGCCTTTATCCCAACCTATCCCTACTTCCATACTTCTAACCTTTCACACCTATTCGTATACACACCATAGTGGTCCTCAACCTTCACTTGTTACCTTTCCATCCTCCACCCTAACTGTCCTATTTCACAAGAGGGTGAAAGATTAGAACTATGCAACCTTTTTATTAAGGCAATGACCAACATAAGTCCAAATGTTTAACTTGAAGCACTTATAAATGTCATAAATTTTTTTAAATTTATAATTATATAATAAACTAAGTGGCTTCATAGAAAGATCTCTTTGTATATTTATGTTGGCATAAATATTACCTTCCCAAGTCTAGAGCCTTCACCTAGGCAACAATGCAAGGCTGAATTTTAACAACAAATAGATTCACCAAAATGGACATTTAGGGACCCTCTCATTCTCTTCTTTGTAGGAATAAGGAAGAAACGAAAGATCATTTATTGGTAGAATATTCATTATTACATGAGTGTTGACGATAGTTGTGTGCAAAATTAGGATGGTATGGATATGTTGGGCCTATTCAAATCTTGACCAATTTTGAAACAAATTTATTCTTTTGTAAGCCTATAAATAATTAGTCCATTGATTCTTAACTAGGAAGTTTGGAAGGAAAGGAATTGAAGGTTGTTCCAAGAAAAAGAAATGGTGTTTCCTTCCTTCTTAAATAAATTGGAAATGACAATAGTGGAAATAGTAAATAACAAGATGTCAAACCAATCTAATAGTAAGATGATCTTTGAATGAGATGATAGGATGCTCAAGCATTGGTTTGGCCTAAAATAGCCTCAAGTGAAAGGTTGTGGGGGTGAGGCAAGTAAAAAGCAAGGGTTGAAGCCAAATGACTTCCTCTACAACTTAGATGGTATAAAATGAACTTTAACTGGGCGTCAAGAGGCAACCCAAGTATTTATGGGACCAGATGCATCATAAGAGATTGTGAAGAATGAACAATATGCAGTGCCTCACTTCCATTAGTAGAAGGAACAAATAATGAGGTGGAGCGCTGAGGAGGGGAAAAACCTCAAAATAAAAAAATTTAAAATCGAAAGAGATTCTTCAATCATTATTATTAGTTCCTGCCGGGAACTATAGCGGAGGGTGCGATCCTTAAACGGTGATTAAACTACGCGTGAACAACCAATGAGAATGCAATTTATTTTTCTGCATCTGGTTTACAACTTTTCTTCAACGAAGAAAGGTGCAAGTGTTTTAGCCCTAATTTTCAATATTTTTTTCTTGGCACTCAGTGATTGGTGCTTGTAGATTGACAGGGGCCCTGCGGGCATTCCTAGACAAGAGAGCGCATGCCTTTCGAGGAGGGCTCCTTTTGATTGTCAGAATCTCTGCATTCGTTGGAAATTGCATCGAGAAAGGCTGTGAATGTGTCTAAGCTGCGAGGGTTCTGGTGTGCATGTTTGCAAACTGTGGTAGCAGAGACAAGGCACGTGAACTGCAGTCACACAATTTCTCTGGCTCTCTTATCCCGTTATTCCACTGATTCGATCGTTCGAGGGCTTTCTTTCTTTAATGCCAAAACATAACTATTTGGGAATTTTATTTTGTTTCCTAAGACTTGTTTGCTTGATACCCATGTTGGATTGTATGTGTGGTTTAGTTTGTTAGTAACAGTAGAAGCAATGGCGGTGGATGAGAGACGCTCAATAGATAAGATGCCTCGATATGACTGCCTTCTCTTCGGTGGGTATAGGCCAAATTTGAGTTTGTTAGAGAAAATCTGTCACAGATATGTTGTGTTGCAGGCAGTTTCTAGAAGTTTTAGCAAATTTCTAATTTGATTGGTGTTTTCTTCAGATCTTGATGAGACATTGTACCCTTTAAGTTCAGGGCTTGCTGCAGCATGCACCAAGAATATTGGAGGTAATGCTGTGGCTGAAAAATTCGTTCTTTGAACTTTTTATATTACGTGTGTACAATGATTTTCTTATTCACAGGTTATACTCCACCATTTTTATTTTTCTAAGTTTTGCTTAATGTGTGATATGATTAATGGTGTGACAGATTATGTGGTTCAAAAACTTGGAGTTGACAAGAACAAAGTTACAAAGTTTTGCAGAGAAATGCATAAGAATTATGCCATAAGTATGGCTGGACTCAGGTTAGTGTTCCTTCCTTTTCTGTTATATGGATTTCTGCAGTGTTTGGTTGTAATTAATTTGGTAGTGGACGTCACAAATGACTTTTTCCTGTTATTGTTTTCTGAATCCTTGCAGGCTGTGGGCTATGAGTTTGACTATGATGATTACCACAGGTGTGCTTTGAAATGTTGTGCCTGGTGGCTTCTTTTGTTACAGTTCCAAGTTATTTTATGGTTGGGATTATGCAGATTAAAATATATTGTCTATGTTTTGGTTAAATTTGAAAAGCAGTTTGTTTTGGTTTTCCAAGGTCTATTTTTGGTTTAGAATACTTAACAAGAAGCTTTTTTGTACAGTTTTGTCCATGGAAGATTACCATATGAGAACCTTAAGCCAGATCCAGTGCTGAAGAGCTTGTTACTAAGCATGCCTCAGAGGAAAATTGTAAGTTCTTGTGGTTTATCAAGTAATCCTATTAGGTTTCTTTTTTCAAACTGAAAGCAATATATAACCGTTTATACTTGCTCTCAATTTGATTATAATGCCAGAAACAAACATTGTCCCATCTCTTGCAAATGCATGTTGAAATTGTTAAGAGAGTTGGATAAATATGTTGAAACTGTTAATCCCCATGAAACAGATATTTACAAACGGTGACAAAGTTCATGCTGCAAAGGTGCTCAGTAGGCTTGGCCTTGAAGATTGTTTTGAAGGTGTGATATACTTTGAGATGCTCAATTCTCACCCAGAAGCTGCTGATAACAACAATAGCTGGGATACACCTATTGCTTTTATGCCAAGAACACCAGTTATTTGCAAGCCATCAATAAATGCTACGGAGCGTGCCATTCACGTTACAAATGCTGATCCACAGAGAACGGCATGAATCAGAGGACTTTTATCACCATTTTCCCTCCAACTTATACCATATCATTTTTTACATCTTTTGTAAAAGAAATTAATCTGATTTTTTTCTCTGCAGATCTTTTTTGATGACAACACTAGGAATATAGTAGCAGGGAAGCGTATAGGGTTGCATACTGTACCAGGGTAAGACCATTTAGGAAGGGCTTAAACGTTTGGTGCATTGTAGTGGGTGAATAAGTTGTTTATGTGGGATTGGGTCTTGTATGTAAACAATTTTTACATTGGTTATAACACACTGGTTGTTTATGATTGTACACCATTTCATTGGCTACAATTCATTGGTTGTTTATGATTGGACACAATTTTTGGCTACAACTCACTAGTTGTTTTTGATTGGAACCACCATTGGGTGGAACCTAGTGAAAAAAATTGGGACAAATTATCTGCAAACTCTGACCATTCTAACCGAAGGTTCATTTAGGTAATGCTTTTTATTTTCCTCACTACATAGTCAATTCTCTTTAAAACAATTTTGTCTTTCATGGCTTTGTATGTTGACATAGGCATGGTAACATCAATCAATAGCTCAATTCACTAGAGTAAAGTTTGAATTTTTTAGCTGAAGAACACAGGATACAAGCACATATTTGCAAGAAAGAAAAATGTAAACTTTTATGAATAAAATATCTGAAGTACACAAGCTTCAACAGTAAATTTAACTCTTCTTACAAAATCCTTCAAACACAAAAGTACAAAAAGCTGACATAATCACAATTTGTTTGATGAAAAGAGGTATTCTTGTACACTTACGTTGCATCAACCCTTTCTTTTCAGAAGATTTAACACTGCATAAAAGTACCTCAATTTATGGTTCAGATCTATACAATTCATTATCTGCTTGAAGGTTACACAAGATTAATGAATATAGGAAATTAAAATGGACGTGTATCAAATTTGTGGCATAACACACATCAATCTTACAATGTTGAACAAGCTTATTCTGCAATAAATTTAACTTAATACCTCACTCAAGATTGCCAGTTTATCTATGTTCAAGGAAGGCCCTATAGGATCTATGGGACCAAAGAAAATACATATATAATTTAAGTCATTGCAGCTTTCAATTGCAGAAAGCTGTTGTCACAGTTAATTTCCCTAGTAGTGCTTCAACATAACCTCGCAATTCTGATAATCTTTTCCAAAACAGCCACTCCTATACTTATCTTGGGTGGTTGTATTGCAAATTGTGAACAAGCATCTCTTAAATTCTACCACAAATTTGTCATATTTGTATTTGCCCTTAATCTTGAGAAAACAGGTTCTTCTACTTCAGTTTTTGTATGAAGTCGGATTATTTATTCATTGCTGTTTTTGGCATAATATTGGTTACATATTAGTTATTTAAAATAGATAGAGCCTCAATTTGGTATCAGATATATTTAATTTTTGGCATATTTTATGATGGATAAGAGTATCCAAGCCAACTGTCTGGTGTGAATTTTTCATGTCAAGACATTTGCTCAACTGAATAGGTCACAAGAATCATGAAAACATAATCCAGTGCTTTGCTGATTTGAGATATTCTTTTATCGTGTGATTGAAGTCCGTGATGAGTCTTTTAAGTGCTATAATATGATTATAGATAGAAATTCATTTGACAATGGCGTAATTATTTAGGAGGGATTTGTATGTTCTCCATTTCTGCAATTAAATATTATTTTTGATATCTTTTCCAATACTAAACTGTAGTTTTCTTCAAAAGTTCAGTTGTAAGTGTACTTTCTTGGACTAGAAGATACGAGATCTTCCATATGTTCATCTTGTCATTTTAGAAACATTCCAAAGGGTGTTTTGTACCAGGATTTGGAAGAACTTAATAGAGGCTAAAACTTTATTAACATCTAACCACCATTGAATTTGGACACCTCTAAGTCTCTTACTCTGACAAAATTCAAAACTGAAACTAAGCTGTCGATTTTCCAAATTCATGACAATATAGCTGCCAACAAACTACTAAAATGAGCACTTGGGTTGAATGGGTTCCTCAACATGTTGATTCTGAAAAAACTCATGTTTTCTTGTGTACCTATTCCCCTGTTCATTTTACGTATTGTTTCTGCTATCACTGCTGTAAATTTTAAGTAATGTAAACTTTGCTGGCAAATACTGTCAATATGAAATCATGTGCTACATAAGCTAAAAAAAATTCCAATTATGTATGTGTTCATCGATTCAGATAGTGAGGTTCGTCAACATGTTGATTCTGAAAAAACTCATGTTTTCTTGTGTACCTATTCCCCTGTTCATTTTAAGTATTGTTTCTGCTATCACTGCTGTAAATTCTAAGTAATGTAATTGTAAACTTTGCTGGCAAATACTGTCAATATGAAATCATGTGCTACATAAGCTAAAAAAATTCCAATTATGTATGTGTTCATCGATTCAGATGGTGAGTTGTCTCCATCTCATAAAATATAATTTGTTTTTGGAGTGCTTAGTGTGCCTCTGTTGCAGTGTAGTAACTGTATATTTTTCTTGAGATACTTATCTTTGGTGCAGTGTAGGAACTCAGTTTTTGTTTGTCAGTATTATACTCATTCTCCTTTAGTTTTCCTTTTCTTGGTTAACCACAAGTGAGCTGTGAGGTTTAATGATTTTGCAAACATCCTTTGTTACCTTTACAACTCAAACCCTTGGACTAATTGATACTCTTCGAATAACTTTGTTTGGTCGATTTCCACTGGGTCTAATTCTCTTGTACAATATGGTCTACAAATTCATCCAAAATCTTATATCCCAAGTTCTTGCTTGTGTTAAAATGCAGGGATGGGACATGGAAGACTGGAGGACAGTGTCATGAAGAAACTTGGTCAGACCTAAATTCTTCTTCCTCTAAGAGTGATCCATGGAAAAACCGAATCATATCTGAATAAATCCAACATCTTCAGGACAGGAAAATTGTACAGTCTTTTGAATATAACTTACTCAACACAGACGAGGAAAGATGGTCATCCCTCAATATATTCTGTAGCAAAAGGAAATGGACCAGCCCCAATGAAAAGGAAAGATTGCAGCCATTGGTGTCTATCAGGTGTGCCAGACCAATGGAATCATCTTCTTTACAGCTACTTTATCGTTAGAGGGTATGGAGATTTGGGTACAAGAGTAAGCAAAAAGTAACTTTACATTAATCAGTAGCTTGTACATGAGATTTCATTCATCTATGCCCTTTGAAAAGGGGCTGAGTTGGCATTCTTTAAGCAAATTAAGTAATTCTTAAAGTGGTGGAATGGGAGAACGTTAATCAATTATAAAAATAATTTGCAAAAATTTGCACCCTGGATCGAAGAAAGGTAGCTGCTTATAGCAGTTAAGACAGGGTATTCTGACAAGCATGACAGTCTGTATGGCCCTTAGTACTATCTATAAGGCTGGGCTCAATCATTGCACAGGTTTAGTTTTAGAAAATGTATTGGAAAAATAAGTCCATGGATAACACTTCACTACATATAATGTGTTGTACTATTCCTTATACGATATTCAAGTTGGAGGTATTACTTGTACCAAAAAAAATTCAAATCTAAATTATAGGGCAATAAATTGTACCAAAAGTTTTGCAAACTTATTGACATTCTTTTTCTATCTCCATCATTAACATTACTTCTGGTTTTATGTTATATGTTTTGTTGTATTTGATGTCTTTATATTTTACTTGTCATCAATCAGTATATTCTGAACCAAGACCTCCTCCAGCACCAAAGGGAATAGCTGCATATAGTAAAATCAAGATAGATATTTGCAGATTATTTCCTGAATTGTTATAGCTATGTTTAATCTTTATGATGCTTTATCCATTACCAACATGCATAATTGATGAATGCCCTGCAGCTCTTGTTATAAAAGTAGTGAGAAACTGCTCACTCCAAAACTAGAAAATGAAAGCTCGATAAGAAGTGACACTAGAGCTATTATTGAGATTTATTAAAACAATGATCAATCATACATATAAAGAATAAAACAAGGAAGAAGGTCATCTAGCGAACGTAGCAGTCAACGGTGATCATAATTGCACCTTTATTTGAAATACAACCGAGGAAAGAGGTAATCATTAAACATAAAATCTAGTTAATTCACATCCTTAAAATTGATGGAAAAGACAACTGGTGAATACGGCTTATTTAAGAGCCACATGCAAAATCTCATTTGATACGATAAAAAGGCAAGAAAATTATCAGGAGTCGTCAAAGTTAAATTCGCAAGCTGGGAATGATGTCAAGGATCACTTCAAGTTAAATAGTCAGCTGACATAAACGTGTAAACCAAATGAGCAGGTCTATAATAGCGACAAGGCGGCCGCAAATGAAGCATTCCTAATTGCTTAGTCCTTATGTCGAATTCTCTAGAATGGACACTCCAGTGCACCTAGTTTCCACAAGTGACAAATGGCGTTTTTGGGAGTAGTAGTAGAACATAGGCTGAAGGTGATTTTCAAAGCGCACCATGGCCTGGTAATGACGGCAGTCAAATGGGTTTTGGGTGATGACCTTCTGGTTGTAGATAACAGGCACCATTTTAACACAGATGTATCCTCTAGGTTTGTTGCTTCCCTGCTGGATTTAGGGGAGCCCAAGGATATGGTCAGAGCGCTGGTTATGGATCTGGTGAAGAAGGCATTTTTGGGGGGGTAGGGGGAATGGGCGGGAGTGGGGAAGGCGCTTAGAGGAGGCATTGTAGGCGGCTAGACTTGGTGTGTGGGCATCCTGCTCTCAAGAGACATCTAACATCTACTAGAAGAGGAGAAGTTAGTGCAATGGTGGCCCTTCCGGGGTAATTCTTAAATAACTACACTCATGAATTGAAGGAGCAAAGTGGAAAAGGGGTGTTCGTCCCTAAAAAAATATCACCAATTTGGAGCCCACGTTTGGGATTGAATGGATGTATCAGTTCATCAACCAGGAGGAGGAGGACGAACAAACTTTGAAATGGGTAAAAGAATTTTTTGTATAGTTTTTAATGGCTCTAGGAAAATTCACCGTCAGCAATTTATGGACTGAAAATTCACCACGGGAAAATTCACCTCAAGGAAAATTCATCGCCTTAAAAGTTTGAGATTAATTTTCAGTGGCGGTGAATTGCTGCTGGTGAATTTTGAATTTGTGATGAATTTTAAATTTGTCATGAAGACTAGGATAGAATAGGAAGTATATATAAAAATGATAGAAAGATAATAGGGTAGCTAACTAAGATTTTGTAAATAAAGCAATGTATTGATCAATATATGGAGCAACCCTAGTTGCAGCTTACCAAGCCAAAAAAAACATAATAGTTTTTGTGAGCTACAATTTTATGTAAAATACTATTTATTGTAAATAAAAATAAGATATATTATTTTAACAAGAATTATCTTCTCTATTGTATTATATTTTTCTTAAATGTTTAAAATAAAATTTAGTACATACATTTTAAAATTTCCAATCAATCCTATGTTTGACTATAATGACCTACTTTGTAATCATTGTGAAAGAAAATATTCAAATATATTTTTTTAAAATTCAGAGTCTAGGCTCTAAGATTTACCCAAAGGTATTTTTGGATTTTGCTTAAAATATTTATAATGTGAGAAAATTCAAATCAAATTTAGGGTTATTATTTTGTTGCCATAAGGAAATTTTAGGAAAAAATAATTTGACAAAAATTAACTTTTGAGAAAACATATCATTTTTTTTTTATAATTGAAAAATGTGGAGAATGTTCAGTTGATATGCTTTGGTAAGTAGTTTAGTTGATATGCTTTGGTAAGTATAAACTTTTCTTTGAATATTTCTTTTATTTTTATTTTTATTTTGATTTTATTTTTCATTATACTCCACCCAAGGAGTAAATTTTATTATCAATCTTGCATTCAAGAAAAAAATTAGTGAAAAATATCTATTTAAATCTACCTTTCAAATATTATGTGTTCTTTTTTTCTATATAATATGAGTTAGGTACCTAAGAATTAAAGAATTGGCATTAAGCATGGATTTTGGTTATATATGGTATACTAAATTCTTCATAAAAGACATTAACTATCACACTTAAACATAAAAACTTCTTCTATTCACCATTTTATAAACTATATCAACATATATACAAAAGGATCCTAAAAAAGAGACATGGTCAATGGGAAAAATTACATAGGCCTCTAATGGCTTACATAGGCTTAAAAATCACTAACAATATCACTCAACTCTTCCTCTAAAGTTAAATATTTTTAATATTTTTTATTTCCCCACAATATACTTGTAAGTGCCTAAAATTTCATAGGTCAATAGAGGAGTCCAATGATCAATTTGGTAGTTTAGTTCATGACCCAAAAGGCATGGATTATTTACAATTACACCACACTTCTTTTGAATCAAGACACTCTATTATCCAAAAGAAAAATATATCAACCAATTATAAATCAACACTTACTCCCCTATCTACAATAACACTACTCTCTTTGTGAATTGAGACGAAGTCAATTATCCACAAATCACAAAAATCACAAACTCTCCCTTGCTCCATGAATGGACACATTAAATAATGGTTCTTATCATGCAAGACATCATCTCTAAGAAAGAAGCTACTTCAAGATGATAATACTTCTCCAACCTCTAGTAACTCTAGTCTACATTTTGATTTTGTTACATTTTATGCATTAGGTTCTTTGATATCTTTATGAGACATAACATGGATGGTTTGAAAAAAACAAACATATAGTAACATAATAAATTTCATCATTATCAAATTTGAAAATGTTGGTTTCCACTAATAATAGATCTTTTACAATGTCCTACCTATTTTAGATATAAAAATAAAATATCTCTACACAAAATCATGTATCATGAATATAATATTATACCTTATTTCTCCTTAAAACACTAATCACCTTAACACATTAACTATGCTTGCGAAGGATTGTATAAAATATGCATTCAAAATTACAAATATAAATTGCTAACTTATCTCCACCACTTAAGACAAGTATACTTTTCCAACTTATCCCCGCAAAAGTAAATGTTATTGTTTGTGATTATTTTAGTGGAAATGACCAATTCATAAATATTTATTTTTTGGATCATACACCGAAAAAAAAAACCTTTCTAGATTCACACCAAAGTTTTATTTTTCATGCCTACAACCATTGTAGCTTCTTTTCAATAATTTCAATGTTTATTCTTCACATTTAATTCATCATTTATTCTTTTTTTTTTCAATTCTACATAAGTGTTGTGATTCCATTAACTCCAACAAACTTAAATCATGATTATTATAGTTTATCAATGACCATTTGTAATAAGGGTATTGTTTTAACATACACATGATTATAATTTCAATGAAGATAACCATAACTTTTATTTAACTAATACACAAGCCTAATTGCACAATATACCTAACTAAGGTGAATCAAGGAACTACTACATTGGGTGTTGAGAATATATAATTAACATATTACTTTATTTTTCGTAACACTAGTACAAAAACAACAATATATGACTAAATAAACTACTAAAAATTGCATATAAATGACTAATTTTGGTCACATGACCATTAGTAGTTTATTGCCAGTCATTTATAACACGACCAAATTTATGACTAAACTATTTTAGTCATTTATCTAGTCATTGATTTGGTCATTTATTTAGTCATTGATTTAGTCGTTAATTTAGTCATTGATCGTTGGTAATTGGTCATTTATTTAGTCATGGTAGTGATTTATTTAGTCATATATTTAGTCATTAATTTATTCATATATTTAGTCATTAATTTAGTCATTGATTATTGTTAACTGGTCATTTATTTAGTCATGGTAGTCATTTATCATTAGTCATGGTTTAGTCATGTTAATCATTTATTTAGTCATTTATGAACTAATGCTTTCAGATGTGTATGCAAACTCTTATGTTTGGAGAATGCTATTACAATAACTAGTCTATGAAATTGCAAACCAAGAGAAAATTCTATTGTGATTGAATAATATAAAACTTTAAAGCTCTTATGTTATTAAAACTTCAACAAATTTGGGATTGAAACAACATTGGAAAATAATTCTCTATATATTCAAATTGTATATAAAATATGTTACAAAGAACTCTATATATAGAGTTTTGAATACAAAATCTTTTGCAGTATGCAAACTGCTGATTTATTATACTTTTAAAATTGAAAAAAAACTAAAACTAAATGGTGTGAATGTATGTCTTTAGTGATGCCACTATTGCACATGAGATGGGCAGTAAATGCATCCAGTAAGGCACTGGTTTTGCATTTTCTCCTTGCTTTGTACCTATCCACAATCAAAAAAAAAACTTTTTTTTTTGATCGGTAAACGCTTTTGACTGGAGCTATGAACCAGTGGGGTCACAATGGGGGACCCCATCCCCAGTTTTTTTTGTCTCATACAGTTATCTCTTTTTTCCTCCTTTCGCCCGTTCACCTTTCTCCATTCTTCTCACCTCCCTTCTTCTCGTCTCCCTTCCTCCTGTCTGCCTCTTCCTCCCTTCCTCAGTTCTTCTTCCACCATCCTCCGATCTCCCTTTTCTCCTCGTCTCCCTTTCCTTCGTTCTTCCTCATCTCCCATCCTCCGTCTGCCCTCTTCCTTCCTCCGTTCTTCTTCCTCAACTCCTTTCCTCCGTTCTCCATCCTCCCGTCCGCCTCTCCCTTCTCCCGTTCTCCTACTCTCCCGTCATCCTTCTTTCCTTCCTCCGTTCTCCTCACTCACTCCCGGCTACGTCTCCCTTCTTCTCCCGTTCTCCTACTCTCCCGCCATCCTTTCTCCTCCATTCTTCTTCCGCCATCCACTTCTCCCTTCCTCCGATCTCCTCTCCCGTCACCCTTCCTCCCATCTCCCTGGCTCTCCTTCCGTCACCCTTGGCTCTCTCCTTCGCCGAACTTCGTTTTTCACCACACATCTCCGCCTGTGGTTTCTCCACACCACCCTCTGACACCCGCAGCTCTGTCGTAACATTCGATCAAGTGTCCACCCAGCACCAACCACGTCCGCTGCTAGAATTGTCCTCCAAACTACCTGCGTCAGGCACACGGGCTCGAGCAAACTCAAACCCAAGACCTTCCATGTGGAAGGCTCGCAGCTTACCGCTACGTTGCGGGGTCATCCCCAAAAACTAAACATATTACTAGGTAGCATAAACAACGAATATCTTAAAAGCAGATACCCATAAGCATTAGAGTAAGTCTAATAAATAAAAATGCATAGAATTAATGATATTACAAAATAAAATGCATTTACAAAAGAATTAATATCAGAGTAATATCTTAAATATTACTAGCTTATCAAAGCAATATCTCATTGCTATGTACTGTCCATAAACATATTACTAAATAGCTATAAACAATGAATATCTTAAATGTAGACACCCATAAGCATTAGAGTAAGTCTAATAAATAAAATGCATAGAATTAATGATATTGCAAAAGAAATGCATTTGCAAAAGAATAAATATCAAAGTAATATCTTAAATATATTACTAGATTATCAAAGTAAGTCTAAATATAAAAAATGCATAGAATAAGTGATATTGTAAAAGAAATGTATTTGGAAAAGAAATAATCTCTACTTTTTCTATTTTGTATTCAATTATTGTATTATTCTTTAAATCAAATCACCACAATATCTTGAAAACTTAAATTTCATTCTAAATTTAAATTAAATTCTAATTTCTAATTTAACAATTACTAATTTAGATATAAAAGCAACCTTTCTTTTTTAGTTTTTCTTTTCTAATGAAAAAGAAAAACTAAAAAAGAAAGATTGCTTCAAAAAAGCTAAACTAGTAATAAAATTATTTAAGAAAAACTAAAAAAATTATTAGAATGTCTCTTTATAACTAAAATTCTATTGTAATAAAATTATTTAAGAAAAACTAAAACTTAAATTTCATTATAAATTTAAATTAAATTCTAATTTTTAATTTAACAATTACTAATTTAGATATAAAAGCAACCTTTCTTTTTAGTTTTTCTTTTCTAATGAAAAAGAAAAACTAAAAAAGAAAGATTGCTTCAAAAAAACTAAGCTAGTAATAAAATTATTTAAGAAAAACTAAAAAAAATATTAGAATGTTTCTTGATAACTAAAATTCTATTGTAATAAAATTATTTTAGAAAAACTAAAAACATAAATTTCATTCTAAATTTAAATAAAATTCTAATTTCTAATTTAACAATCACTAATTTAGATTTAAAAGGAAACCTTTCTTTTTTTATTTTTCTTTTCTAATGAAAAATAAAAACTAAAAAAAAAGATTGCTTCAAAAACTAAGCTAGTAATAAAATTATTTAAGAAAAACTAAAACCTTTAAAAAAACTTAAATAAAATGGGTTCAAGAATACAAGCCTAGATTATTTACAAAATCTACTTCAAGAACAAAATTTGAAAATGAATGAAAATAGGCCAGAGATTTCAGGAAATGCCAAAAGTTGTGATATTAAGTGGAAATAAGCTGAAACAAAGCCCTCTATTAAAATCAAGATTTCCAATAAATATAATAATTCTCTCAGTTATGAAGGTGCTCTCTAGGAATCCAGACACACTTTGGCTGCTCCTATCCAATTTGTCATTCATCCCATTCACAATCAGACACTTTACTTGGATGAAAAGCATAAAAGAAAATTAAAGAAATAATTTTAGGGCATGCCATTTATATAATTTTTGAAGTTTCCTTTGTGGAAACTTCAAGTATACAAAAGTTTGTTTTATTGAGTATTGGGTCTCTACCACACACCCATGAGGAAGAGAAAGTGAATAGAAAGAAAAATACCCAGAATGCTATGAAGGTCATGGCCATTAGAACACAAAAAGCCCTCAAAATAATGAAAATAGTAAGTTGAGAGTGCAAAGTTTTACATTTTCTACAAAAAGAAAGTAACCCATCAAGATTTGTGTAGGGAGATACAAAGGTTTTTATCATATTGCCTCTACTAAGCTCGAATCGAGCCTATTCTCATAGAAATTTAAGAGATAAGAATAATGAAACTTACACAAGATTGTTGTAAAGGAGACGCCCTCCAAAGTCCTCATAAATGAGCCTCAAAGATACTCCAATGGTGGTCAAACAAAGAGGAGAGATATCAACAAATGGTAAGAAAAGGAAATACAACAGAAAATACTCAGTTGCGACCAAGTGAGCTCGATAAAATGCTTCAAAATGGAGAATACTTTTCGGTTTCAAAACCAAAGACTTACCTCTGCAAGAATTTTTTTTTAGGAAAATCATTAGAAACAACATAATGAGTCACCATTCCACTCTCAAACCCTACCCAGCCATGGCGGTGTTGAGTTTTCTCCAAAAATACTAGTGAAAAATGGAATGAGTTTCTTCTCCAAAAATACAAGTGAAAAATGAAATGAGATTAGGGCTTGGTTTCTTTTTGATTTAGGGTTTTTTCATTACCCTAGCCCGAATGGTTGATGTTTCACATTGTATTAAAGAAAATAGGTACATTTTTATGATTTTTATTAAAAAAATGAAATACCATTGCCCACTTTCCTGCTTTTCTACTTCATTTGATTTTGACTTCAAAATTAAATCTATTGCTTTTAAATATATTATAATATAAATATTATATTATACTATTATATAATATATTATATATATAATAATAATATTAAATTAGTATTTAATATAATATTATATAATAATATGTATTATATAGTATCATATTATATTATAATTTATTATTATAATATATTGTTTTGTAATATAATAATATATTATTATTATATTATATTATAATACAATACACTCCCTCAATTCAATTTTTTTTTAATTAACCACTTTAATGTCATATTGTCTAATTTTTATGTGTGACTAATTATTTAGTCATTTTTATTTGTTGGACTAATTATTTAGTCATCTTTATTTGTGTTTTGAAATGAAAGATAGACCTCAAAATGCAATTGGATTGTTTAAATCATATTTTATTAGTGAAATTGACCACAATTGCTCTTTGATACATTTGACATGCTAACACAACAAGAAAATCAAATTGGCTTCAAATCATAGTTAAAAACATTAATGATTCATTAACATAATGAGTAATAAAAGTTAAAGAATGTAAATGTTAAATTTTTTTATAAAATATGTGAAGGCCTTAAGACTTCACTGAGAGCCAATGTCTTCCATGGTGCATCAAGCAACCTAGGCAGCCAAATGGCCTACTTAGGTAGGGGTCCCATGAGGGGGGCTTAAGCTCTATGGATTATGATCAAATTCGAAAGAAAAAAGAATAGAATAATAGTCATTTATTTAGTCAATTATTTAGTCATTTTTATTTGTCTGATATTAGTCATTTATTTAGTCATTTAGTTGTGATTTTACTTGATGACCAAATTAGTCACTTGTAAATGACCAAATTAGTCATTTATTTGCCGAATTCTACTAGTGTTAGTCATGTGACTAAAATTTTTAGTCACCTGACTAAAAGTTTGTCATGTAGTCATTTATTTGCCAAATTCTATTAGTGTAACCAATCCCATTCATATGAAAACAACCAATAGCTTTTGAAGGCTTGATAGAAAAATATATATTAGATACAACATCAATGGAGGAGGAACATAGCTTAAACACATCACCAATGGAGGACAATTCAATGTGGTAGTGCAATTAATTTTAATATGTAGGACTGCCCTAACAAATAAATGAGGGGAAGCATTCATAGAACATTATTCTTGCAATTGCATTCTTTCATGTCTGGTATCTTTTTCCATGGTTGTTGCATCAATATTTCTTGAGCTTGATATCATATTAAAATATCAAAAAGCATCTATATTTATAGAGTAATAAATACAAATAATATTATTATTAATTGCATTCATAGTTTTATAATAAACTATGTAAATTTTTATAAAGTATTATACTTTCCTAACTTCACCAAACTAGAGTAAACTATTTTTGTTATGCTTCTTTCCTCTTCTCAATCTCTTGCATCTCTTCACTATTTATAATTACTCTAGGCTATTTTTTTCATTATTTTATTTTAAAAATCTTATTTAATTTTTTTTTTCTTTATTTAATTTTTAAAATTAGTCAACAAGTCAATAAAAGAATATGTAATTTGGTGCAAAACACTAAACTAATTATTATTTAATATTATCCACATGCAAAACACTAACATAAATTTCAAGATGGATTTCAAATTAAAAAATACTAATTAATTTTAAAATTAAATCTTGTTATTTTAAATTTTTGCTTTACTTTTATTTTATTTTTCATGAACAAAAGTATTTTAAAGTTATTATTATTATCATTATTTAATAATCAATAATTATTATAAATTTTTTAATAATCAACTAACTATTTGTTATTAACTAATGACTATTTTTTATTTATAATTGTTTTTGAAAGAGGAAAAAGCGGGTTTTACAGGGACCCAAAACCACAAAGTTTACAAAATAAAGAAAAAGTCAAAAAAGACATCACAATCGGAAATGTTGTAAAAATAATAACAGTAAATGACCACATCGATCAAAAAGGCCAACGAAGGCCACATAACCAAAAAACCAACCAAAAAGCCAGCAGCAGCTAAATTTGTGTCTTTAAAAGATCTGCACTCTCAGCTTCCATCTCATTCATATCCTGAATCCCCCTCTTTAAGATTTGAACCATATGTGTAGTGGGAGGCTCTTTCCTTTTGAGATTGGCCCGGGTCCTTTTAGAAATACCTTGGTCCTCATTCTTGCTTTCCTTGTTCACTTCCAAATCAACAACCAGTGAACCCTGTTGCTTTTTTCCAGCTTTTCAAACATAACATTGATAATAATGGCATTGTGCCTAGCCATTTTATGGTTTTGTTCCACAACTGTTTTCAAGTTATTTTTAATTTTAACTATTTCCTCTTCCAAAGACTTGTACTTTTCCTCAATGTCATTTCCTTTCTTTCCAATAGTGTTCTTATTTCATTTCCCTTCTTCATTTCTAAGAGGGGCCAGCTTCATCTCCAGCTCTTCTGTTTTACTATACAGAGCTCTGTTTCTTTGATTAAGCTCATTAAATTTTTGATAGGCCCATTTCAAGACCCTGAAAATGTCACTAATGCCATTTCTAGCAAAGGCCAAAATGTCACCAGACTGAACCCGATCTAATATGAGGTTAACCTCACCTAGGTTGGGGGAGCTAGGAAATCTAGTACCTTCAAATCTGAAAGAGGCAGGAGGGGAGGGCACAAAAATTTTACTAGCTTCAGGGTTCTCAACTTTGTCTTCCAAGGAATCCACAGAGTAGGAAACCAACTTGTTGGCAAGGGAGCCCTTAATAACATGATTCTTTAAGGGGACAGAGTAGTCGGGGAAGGTCTCAGTTAGCTTTAGCAAGCTGGGGTTTTTCAGACTGGGTTTTCCTACCAGACATCTTAGAGGCTGGGTGGGTTTCAAAAATTCTCTCCTGGTTTGGTTGCATCTTCGAACCACCGGTATCAGTGTCATAATCCTCAGACTCCACAGAGGCAATAGGGTTAGATAAAGCCGACATGTTTTGATAGTGTTCATATATTAACCTAATAAGACCAGGATGAAGAATAGGGTATCTCCTATGATTTTTCTTATGGTCCTCAAGGCTATTACTCAACAAACATAACAGGTAGTGAGGCATAGAAATCCGTACCTTATGGCAGAAGTGGTTAAGAATGGAAAAATGGTGCTCATACACTCTAGTAAATCTCTCGTCCAGAGTGATATACTCCATTATAACACGAAGTACCTTTCTCCACAGTGCCTTGATAGTGTCAATTTCAAAATAGTTGTTAGAGATTTTAACTAGTTTCAATTTCTCCTTGTCCTTCTTAGGAAATCTAATGACTGCCTCATCAGAAAACCTTCTGTCGTGGTAAAACTTCACGCCCTCAATGGACATTCTAGTAATCTCCCCTATAATTTTCTCATCCAGCTTCACCTTCCTTCCAAAGAGAATTATTTTGTCGTTGTTCTAGTTCTTCTCGAAGTAGTTTGTGGCCACAGAATCGGGCCCATGAAGTTTTTCCAAATATGGAACCAGGCCACCTCTTTCAATCTGCTCACAAACCTTGGCATTCCTAGTGTGCACCTCATAGCTTTTAGGCTCAACTCTTTTCCTACCCCCCCATTTTTGTTTGCTCCTTACTGCCGACTCTACCAGCACCGAGAACTTATTGCAGAATTATCCAGTTGTTCCAATGCACCGACAAAGCGTGCCAATTTTCCTTCCCTTCTAAGTAACATGATGCGGCCCCATAAAATCTATTGATTTTGATGTACCTAGCCCCTTTCTCTTTAATCATTGAATGTAGTTTCCTCTTTCCCATGCATAACATCATAATCTAGCAAGGCCTTGACTTTAGTTCTCAAGTCCCTACAATTCTTCCACGTGTTCAATCCTTGTTTCCTAATCCCTTCATTCGCAAAGTAATCTGCCACGCTGTTAGCTTCCCTATAGACATGTGAAACTTTTACTTTTTCAAATTTGTCTAGAATAGAATTTGCTTCATCTATCCAATTCTTAATCGGCCAAGAAGGTGAGGTTTTTCCTAAAAGACAACCAATAATATTTTTAGAATCTCCTTCAAGCCATAAGTTTTTTATATTTATATTATGAGCTAACTTTAAAACTTGAAATGTTCCTATAGCCTCTGCCACATGGTTGGTTTTGTGACATAGGGATATGGCCACAACCACCATAAAGTTACCATTTGAATCCCTTAACACACGTCCACTTCCAGCCATACCCAGGTTGCCCTTCGCAACTCCATCAAAGTTGGCAAAGTTATACTAGCCGTTTGGGGGAAAGGTCCAACAAACACCCTCCCTACTTTACTTAGTTGGCTTGGAAGCGGATGAAATATCCACTTTAATGTTCCAATCTTTTGCTATACTTAAATCATAGGGGGTGCACACCACAACTTCCAAGTTAAGAGTTTTTTGATGAATCACATTAAAATTTTCCTTTATAAGCCTAAAAATTTTCTCAAAGACATTATTCTCCAACATCTCCTTGTCCCTAAAAAGTCTATTGTTACGTTCTTTCCACACTCTCCAAGCAACAAAAGGGAATAAGAAAGTCCATAACCTTCGAATGTAGGGATTTTCAGTAGGGGCTTTTCATTGTAAAAAGAACTCTTCAATGGTCTGGGGGAACACCCAAGAGATATTCCAGATAGCTAACAATTTTCCCCAGATTAAGGAAACAAACAAATAGTGGAGAAACAAGTGGTTGGATGAATCCCCCTCACTCTTGCAGAGGTAGCATCTATTGGGGATTTGAAATCCCCATTTACAAATATTTTCCACCATGAGAACCTTATTCTGAAGCATTATCCAGAAAAAGATATTGACTTTTGGAATCAAGTGTTTAATCGAGGCTTTAGACCAGAAGGGAGGGGGCCTTGAGAGAGGGACAACAAAGAGACAACCAAAGAGACAGAGTAGTTACCCAAAGGGTTATCCATCCAGGCAAGAGTGCCATCCTACTGATTCTGTCCCAAACTGACAGCCTTTAAGGAGGATTGAAGCTGAGCCAACTCTTGACTGATCACACATAAGTTCACCCAGTCTCCTTCATACCAGTAGTCTTTGACAAGTTCACCAAAAGCAGCTTTACATTGCTTTGCCCATCTATTGAATCTTTCAATATTAATAAGGGAATCATTAAAGAGCCATTTATCCTCCCAAAATCTAGCTTGATTGCCACTTCTGGTGTGCCATCCTATCCCTGATTCCAAAAATTTTCTCCCAGCAAGCTGAACCACGTGGGAGGACAAGAGAATCCAACATAGCTTTGAGGGACATACTATCAACCATATATTTACTTCATAAAATATCTTTCCATTCTTCGTCAAACAAGAAAGATCTCCATATTTGTTTGGCTAGAAGAGTCTTGTTAATAGTTCTTATTTTTTTGAGGCCTAAACCCCCTAAGGTTTTTGGTCTGCAAACCAAATCCCACCCTATAAGAGGCATTCTCTTTCTTTCCTCCACTCCAAACTAGAGGAATCTTTTTTGGATCTTTTTAATGGCCTCTATGTATTTAGCAGGGATTTTGAAGAGGCTTAAAGCATAAATAGGGAGGTTATGAAGAGAAGCTTTAAGAAGTTGAATTTTTCCAGCATGGCTCAAAAGAGCTCCTTTCCATCCTGCCAACTTCTTTCTGAACCTATCAACCAAAGAGCACTAAAAGGAATCTAGAGGTTTAAGGCATAACGAAAGTCCAAGATATGAAGAAGGTAAGGATTCCACCCTATAGTCAAGGATTCGAGCAATCTTGACCTATCTATGCTCAGGGGTATTGAAGAAAAAGATGGAACTCTTCTATCTATTGACCTTCTGCCCAATCGCCTTCTCATACATAACCAAAGTTTTTTTCAAAATCTTAGCCTCATTCACATAAGATCTTCCCATCAGCATTGTGTCATCAACAAACTATTGGGGAGAACAAATCAGATTCATGGAAGAAGGACTGAGACCAACAAGAGACCTTTGATCAATCAATCTCTTAAGATTCCTTCCTAGACTTTTAGCCATTATAGTAAAAAGAATAGGAGAGATAGGGTCCCCCTATCTTAAACCTCTTTAATTTTGGAAGAATCTAGAGGGAGATCCATTCACAATGATAGATGTGGAGACTGTGGTAACCAATTGATTCACCAACTAAATGACTCTGCTACTGAAGCCAAACCCCCTTAGAATTTTGAATAAAAAATCCTAGTCAACACGGTCATATGCTTTGGAAATTTTCAACTTAAGAAGAAACCCTTCAGTTTTAGATTCCACAAGTGAATGAATATTCTCATGGACTGTGACTATAGAGTCTAAGATTTTCCTTCTAGGAACAAAACCATTCTGCTGAAGGGAAATCAACAAAGGAAGGATAGCAAGGATCCTTGAAGTCGGCACCTTAGATATGATTTTATAGAAATAATTGCAAAGACTAATGGGTCTAAACACCTCAAACTCCATTGCCCCTAGTTTCTTAGGAATAAGGACCACAAAAGTAGCATTCAGTTCCTTAAGGAGCCTCTTGGAACCAAATAATTCCTTAACAGCATTCACTACATCATTTTCCACATTATTCCAAAACCATTGAAAAAAGAACATTGGAAATCCGTCAGGCCCAAGGGCCTTGTTTCCTTCAAAAGAAAAGACAACTTTCCTGATTTCCTCCATCGAGGGAATGGCCACAAGCTTATCATTGTCCTCCCTTCCAACAACCTTGGGGATGGCCTCTAATAAAGAGTCTTGATCATTTTGATTGATTTTCCCATTCACCGAAAGAAGGTTATTATAAAAGAGGACAACTTGCTTTTTGATATCTTCCTCTTCCTCAAACCTAGTACCATTAACTTCTATGGAAGCAATTATATTGGCAGCCCTATGTTTAGAAGTAGATAAATGGAAGTGCCTAGTATTTTTTTCTCTAGCAGAGAGCCACAAAACCCTCAATCTCTACCTCCAGAACTCCTCTTTTGCTATTATGTGAGGCAGTTTCACCAACTCATTTTATTTATCCTTATTATCTTCAATGTATCCTTCCTTCTAGATTTTATCCTAGATCTCCGCTTGAGCTTCACTTGAAATTCAGATTTCATACCAATTTTTTTTCCAAAAGATTCTTTTTTCCATCTTCTTAAATTGTATTTGACTTCTCTCAGTTTTTTAGAAATTTTGAACATATCAGTACTTGGAACTTCAATATTCCACCATTTCCTAATTTCACCAAAGATAAGGGGATGGGACAACCACATTCTTTCAAATCTAAAGGGCACATTTTTCTTCACCTTTATAGGGTCTGCCACAAAGCTTATGGGAAAGTGATTCGACCCAACTCTAGAAAGAGCTTTAAGAGAGAAAAAATAACTTAAAAGCCACTGATGAGAAATTAAAGTTCTATCTAACCTAACTTGAATTAGTTCCTTAGCAGTTCTTCTATTTGACCATGTATACTGGGCCCCTTGCAAATCCATATCAATCAACTCCTTATTGTTGATGAAATTGAAAAGATTAGACTTACTCTCCTGGTTCACCTAAGAACCACCAAATTTATCTTCATTCAGAAGGGGAGTATTTAAGTCACCCATAACTATCTAATGGTCATTATCAAAAATCCTACGGAAAGAAAAAAGCTCATTCCACAAAGATTTTCTAGCTCCTTTCCCATTGGGAGCATAGATATTCTACTGAACCCAGGGTGATCCCACAATAGTGGTTTACAATTTTTGGCCAAACTGGACACTAAAATTATTATTTTTAACTAAATCTTCACATTTGGGCACCTATAGCAGCTAAACCGTGAAGAATTTGAAGATGATGCAAACTAGAGTTTTGTCACATTTTGTCTATAGATTTTAAAAATATTTTTTCAAAATTTTTGGAATCAGTTGCACTCTTTTTCCATCTCCCACGAAACTGGTTTTTTCAGAAACAACATTTTTAAAAAAGTGACGCACATCGTATAACCATAACTTCTTTTCCATGAAGGATAAAATTATAATTCTTTCAAATTTAGATTTGTAACTCTAATATCTAGTGCTTCCACTAGGTTAGATAGTTTTTATTGAATATTTTTTCTTTAATCAAGTTTGAAGTCAAAACAATTACAATTCAGACATAGCGCAACCATATAACACATAACTTTTTTTGTATATATCGAAATTCAATTTACTTTTTTTTGTTGGATCAAGGACTTCAATATCTGGTGCACTCATATTTTTCATTTTTTTTTTTTGATAATCTATTGTTTTTCCACATGTGTAGAACAGAGACCTTCATTTTCGATGAAAAACGTATGTTTATTAAAACTAAAAAAACAAATATATAATAAAACCAAAACATATTAAAATTATATTTGTTGGATAGCTTGTTCCAAGGACTACCTATTTCTAGTGGGGTTTGTGAAGATTCCTCCATTTTCATCCTTGACCTGAGCTCCGAAGTGCCAAAATTTAGGTTTTTTGTGTGTCTCAAGGAGGGGATGAGGATTTAGGGGGATTCATTCGAACCAGGGTTCACTCGAACCTCTTCAAGGGGGTTTGCTCGAACCCCTTTTTGGTTTGGTCAAACTTCTAGGTTCATACGAACCCCCAAAATCACTTTTTTTGCCATTGGGTCATTTTTTCTCAGTTTTCCTTCCTCCATCAAATTGTAAACCACTATTGTAGCTTCACCCTCCAGCTAAAGTTATCTCTGATGTGTGTAAATTTAGTAGCCACATGATTGTTGCTTTTCAACAAAGGTTCCCCTTTAATGAGGTTCTGGTTCCAAAAGGTAGCAATGCCTCTTGATGCACCATCTGAACTATTACCTTGAATCCCACAATTCTAAAACATTTTAATCTTCTCCACCTTTTCTTTGGACATTTTAGTTTCTTGGATGAGGAGAATATCAAGTTTATGATCCCTAACAAAATTGTGCAAAACATCCCTCTTGTGAAGGCTATTGAGCCCTCTAATATTCTAGGACATAATCTTCATATCTTACCAGGGGATTGGAGAATCTTCAAAATGGTCTTTTGAACACCATCCGCTATATCCTAAAAGCTTTCATGCTCTCTCTGCCATTTACCCGATCTTGTACCCTGGTCAAACTTAATAGCTTCACAATCTGCCTTTGCTCTTATTCTAGTAACAACTCCACTCAGAGTATTCTGATGTTTGCTTTTCTCCTTCTTTTTCTTAGAATGAGAGAGGACTTCTTCCTAGTCAATATCTTCTTGGCTCTCCATCTCTTTGCCAGATTCCCCTTGTCATACATCTTTGCTCCCAAGGGAGAGTATCCATTAGGCCATTCCTAGGCCGATTTAGATTTTCACTCGAAAGTGCGGTATTCTGGCTCAGATCTTCAAAGGTGTCTTTTACAATATCTGGGGTTGTGTTTTCCCCGAGATTAAGAGGGACACACAAAGGGGAGCAATCAACAGAGGTCCTGTTCATGATTGGAATGCCAATATCCAAAGACAGACCCTGGATAGGAATGTCCTTTAGTCCAGGAAACCTATTTTCTTTGTCTTCTAGTAAGATTTTAAGAGTAGAGGAAACAAAGTCCTCATCCCTTTTCTCTTCCTCCATGTTTTCCATTGTTTTTTCATCATCTTCCGTAGGGCCTTCATTATTTTCTGCTCTTGTTTGGTGATTATTCTACGCATTAAGGTCCTTAGATTCTATTTCATCAATATTGTCAGAGGTATTCCTCTGAGTATCATTTTTCCTACCGGCTTCCTCGCTGGTATTGCTTGCTTGTCCTTCCCCGTCAGTTTTCTTTCTCCAGACAGTCCTAGGGTTGGACTGGTGATTATCTTTTTCTTTACTGACATTTAATGGGCATTTCTTAGCCCAATGCCCCATTTTTCTACATTTGAAGCAGGTAAAGGGAATGGATTCAAACTCTATAGTTTGCATCCAGGTTCCCAACTTAGATTGAATATCTATTGAAGAAGGTCAACACTTTATGAAACTCCTACATGGATTCGAGCAAACACCAACCGCTTTCTAGTTGCTGTCATAGGGTCAATAGAAAGAAGTTCTCCTAAAGAACTAGCAATGCCATTGAAAATGTCCCCATTCCAGTATTCTGGAGGGAGACCTAAGAGTTTAGCCTAAACTGGAATGTTCTCAAAGATAGAGTCAGAAAGGTCCAGGCGGAAGGTCCACTTCTTTAGGGTCAGGGAAGATTTTCCAATGACCCAAGGTCCACCACTCCTCACAGTCAAAATATCCTCCTTGCAGGTGAACTCAAAGGAAAAGAAACCTCTTGGAAGAGTAGCCACCATAACTTGTCCATTAGTTCTCCACTTGTTTTTAACAAATTCCCTGACCATCTCAAAATTTGGTCTAGGGCCCATAAACTTACCAACCAAGACTTTTTCCATCAAAGCAATATTATGATCAATAATAGGATCAGGCACAAAGATGGCAAACTTACCTATCGCTGGGTCAGAATGATTACTCACTAGAGGGAAAATCGATTTACCATTTGGTTTAACACCAAACAACGACACCCAAGGTTTACGCTTTGCTCCTTCCCTATCAGCGGTCCCTTCCACTTCATTGGAAATTTCGCCTTTTCCGCCTTGTTGTCCTTCAGGGGACCCCCCAGATTTATCTTTCCTCCCGGGTCCACCTAGATTTTGTTTACGGTGTCCTCATCATATGCAGCCTTACCTTTCTCTGCATTCAGAACATGCACCGATTCTGCTTGGGATTCCTCAGATCCTACTCCATGGCCTGCTCCATTGTTCAGAGATTTGAAATTTTGCTTTCCCCGCCCGTGCTCCACAGTCCTGCCCATTAATTGTTTATAATATTTATTATAAGGTTTTAAAAATTTAAAAGGAAGGGTTTATGACATGGTGAGTTAACAAGAGACATATCTTGTAGAAGATTTTGATGTAAATTTGAAAGGTTTTATTAAAGATTCCTTCAATATCATTATCGCTTGCTTTGATTCATTCTTTGATATTAACAACCAAAGTGAAATACTTGAATTCCATTAAAAAATATTGCCCAACAAAAACCCTTAAAACTACCACAATAAACATAAAAGAGATTAGAACATTCCATTGACTTATTACAAAATAATATAAAAAAAATAAAAATACAAGAATACAAACAAAAATGACTTCTCTTACTCAGTCTCCAAAACCAACCTACTCACTCACTCTCCAAAAACTGTCCAGTATTCATTAGAAAACATTTAAAATGTGACAGTGAAAAATATTAGTTGACCTTTTTTTTTTGGAATTTTAGAAAGAAAAAATAGCAAGCGGATGGAAACTCTGCTCTATCCATGCTCATAATTGCAAGTCAAAGTGTCGTATGGATTTGAACTATCATAGACAAACCAAAGAGAACAGCTCACATATAAACGTTGATTGCTATTTTGTAACATCCTAACACTTTCCAGTTTCTACGTTATTTATTGGAATGACGAGCTCCCAGGGAATGGTCAAAAGCGTGAGAAGGTTACTAATTGACTGGGTATAACTCTGTAAAGCATATGACCAGTTTACTAATTGACTGAGTATACCGCTGGAAGGTATATTACTATATAAATCAGAAACTAGACCTAAAGGTTCCCACAATCATATTTGTCTGATCAATCAATGTATTCCACAATATCTATAGCGGCCTACAGGCAGGCCAATGCAGCGGCAAGAAATGGCATGGCTCAACAACAGAGCCCACTTCTGTTCCCACCGCCTGCGGATCCTTACTCTGCCTATCTCTTACTTGAAGAAGACGAAGACGATGAGAATGGTGATTCTGCATCTGCCTCCTGCTGTTGGGGATTCTGCCAAGGTTACCTGCGAGAATTGCCATTTCCCCAAGACAAATGCTTAACAATCCAGTACACTACAAGTGATGGGCCAAAAACTACAAGTAATGGGCAAAATACTCGAACAGAATATGATAAGAGTGTATTTCATTCCTGTTTTGGGCCAACCCATCTTATCCCATTGCTACTATGTCGTGCGAGCAGAGGGCAAACACCAGGGGTAAGAACAATATCTACTTTTAAGTGATTTATTCTCTGTGGGGATTTTATCCTCCGTGGGTTTTTCTTATACAATTTAAGTAGCAATATTTATAGATTAGCAATGATATTGAATGTTATGTCATCATCTAATATCCTTGCATTATGCATTGCTTAGAGTATTGAATCTGCATTTATGGGTAAATAACAATCATATGAATACCTACTTACCTGACTGCATGTTGATGGTGTGGACAGACTAGTAGAAACATGCTCTACTGAAGAAGACATGTCCATACTTTGCTGTTTTAGATGTGTGAACGACATTCGTCCTAGACCTTTGCAACCCACCAATTCATATCAACAAATGCAGATAATCTCATCGAGAAAGTCTAGATTCACAACAAAGTGTGTAGCTACTGATGGTTTCCCACCTCAGTTTTTGCGCAGGAAAGGTTGGAGTGTGGTAGCCAAAGACATGCGTGGCAAACATGGCAGACTTGCACATGTTGGAGGGGAAAATACTGACCTCAGAGGACAATCTCCCCCGTTTGATTTCTCTTTGTTACAGAGGAGGCCCCCTGTTGTTATAGTTGGGGAGTGGTACTGTCCCTTTATCTTTATCAATGAATTGGGTACCAGATTGGAGGATCCTAAGATTCAGCTCATGGAGTGTCCCTTCTACAAGATGGATCTAGAAAAGTTCTGGGAAGAGATATACTCTATTCAAGGTATGACAGAAAAATATGTTGATGTCGAGAAAACCATAAAGGCAGAAGAAGGGCTATTGTTTGGAGAAGAGGTAACTGAGGAAATTAGATATAATGATGGAAGTGTTTTATTTAAAGGTGTGGGGAAGCAGTCGGGACAGGCTACTGGTGTGAAACTTAGCTGGCCTATCATTGCCAAAATGTGGCCGGATCAAGATAGGTATGGATTAGAACAAGGTGGAAGAGATGTAAGGGTGAAGAAATCATTTAGTGGCACTGGGATGGAAAGAAAATTTGCGTGCTATGTTGTAGTGGAAAGATATGTGTTGAAAAGAATGGATGGGAGCATTGCACTCACTTATTCATTCAGAAATTCGAAGCAAATCCAGGGGAAGTGAGAAGTATGAGGGGCAAAACTTAATTGTTTTCATGTTTTCTATTTTGTTTAGATATATGCTATATTTACACATCAAGGAACTATGTCATTTCATCATTACTACAACAGGGATATATGGGAGGATTCTTCCTTGAAAAAGGAAGAACAAATCTAATATATGACTGCGAATCTTTTCGTTAAAGGTATTGAATTGTCTTTGTTTACATTCCTAGATTTCTCTTTGTTTAAATAACCTTTTTATTTTTTATTTTTTGTTGGGCTCAACGAATGTATATGGTAATTCTTTACCTATTAGATTTAATTAAATAATATTTCAATATTGGTGATAGGAAGTATAACGCCTCGAAATAATGTAACATAAAATTTCTGATAAGAACACTTATACTACGTACATTCTTCAAGGTTGATTTGACTTTAGAATTAGAATTTGTTTGTAGTTTGTTTTTTTTTTTTTTTTTTTATGTGTAAGAGAGTATAGATTATATTAAATATCAAAAGATACAAACCATCTGCAATCGCAGGGTTTGATACCAGAATCTCCATTCGAACCAGCACTATCACCTTCCCCTGGAATGCCATAAGAGGCCTCCCAAAATTTGCAGACCAAAAAAAAAACCAACTATCTCCCGACTAGCTGACACGACACCAAGGCAATCTTCGCCTTACCCAAAAGAAACCTATTTTTAACTATAAAGCTAACAAGCTACTAGCATTATTTACAGACACATTATAATATTACCAAGCACCAATTGGCCTGACACCCCAAGCTCTGGTTAGAAGCCATTCAACTTGGCAAACTGTTCAAATTACGCCACCCATTCGAACCTGTCTACCGGCGCCATCGAAAGCATCTTTTTCAGGAAGCTCACACCATAAGCTACTAATTGTCGATGCCTGACCAACGACATTCCTTTGAGCTTCAATGATAGGGGATAAATCTTTATCACCTCACTCATTACCTTCACAAGCGACAGATCATAGGGTCGAGGGGCACCATGACCTAAGAGAGCAAACTTCAACACCTCGTCCAAACCACCCAGAAGCTCACTTTTGAAGAGCTTACAGACCATAGTTCTTTCTTCTGCCTTTGGAGTCCTCACATCCAACACCGATGCCAAAAAGCGGGAGACAATGTGGAAATTGACCATGAAGGTCTCACGGTTTTGCAAAAAATCCTTCCCTAAAATCATCTTGACTGCGACGACCACCTGAGGATCTATCCTCAATAAAATCCGCTTCAGCCGCTAGTCAGTTATACGTTTGAAGGCCATCTGCCTCACCTTGCAATCTAATTGAATGGGGGTGTCCTGTCCAATACTCACCACAACCTCTGAAGAAACTTCTACTATAAACTTGGAGCATTCTGCCATTGCAATTTCTCAGAAAAACTCAGAGAAGCGAACCGAGTTGACAAAACCAACCAAGCTGATAATATTTATTGTCTTTCTCCCTCCTTGTTATCACTTTGTGCATAAGCCATTGTGCCCTGCCAGATTTCATCCATGTCAACCTCCTATCCCATATCGTGTAATGGCCTCGTCATCCATTGCTAGTTGGGTGATATGTCGTATCAAACACAGATTAACGGGGATGTAAAAATGATTACTCAGGCCACCAAATTTTGAGGCGCGATGCTTAGAAAGTCTTGTTTCATTATTAACCATCACTCCACCACAGTGGGCACGAGTGGTATGGCGACTGTTGATTCTCTTCAACCAGCTCAATCAAATCCTCACTAATGAAGACCACCGCAACTGCCAAACAAGCTCGACCCCCAAAGGGAATCTGATCCAAACAATTGTTACTTTCCTACTGGACGTTGATAGACGCAATCTCTCCACATCCTTGTTGTGGAGAGACACCCACCTACTCACCAACAAATTTTTGTTTATTTTTTTAATATTTCATATGGTATATATTTCATTTTTGCTCTTTTAAGAAATGTCTCTTGACTTAGTTTACTAGAATTTATCTTCATTTCTATTCTCCTTTGTAATTATTTATAAACATTAATAATAATTGTATTTCATTTCTATACATGAGAAGGGTCTTCATTAAACCTAAATTTACATCTTAATTCATTTTGTTTCTCATTGTATGTATACAATCATATAACACAATGGTTTGATTTATATATTGTCACATTCCTGAGGACACTCGTTCTACTATATCATGGAACAATCAGTGATCAATTCATCAATGAAAATGTATAGTTGATTCAAGTTTCATAGTTCATTGAAGAAATTATTGACATTATCTCCTCTTTTCATTCTCAAGACCCTATCTCAAAACATTATCTTGCTTGAAGCAATTACTATCCAATGATAATTTAAATTTTAAATAATATATTTTAAAAGTATGAAATATTGAATTTAAATTGTAATATAATAAACCTTTCTTAGCATGCACATCATAATAATATTAATAAAACTAAAAAAAATGAAGATAAAAATAAAATAACACAAACTTTACCAATTGTCACAATAGGGAAAGGAAAAACTTAAATGTGAATGTAGACCAATTTTTAATGGAAGGAGACAAACTTGCCACCTTTTATAAAGGTAATGACCAACATAACTCCAACTTTTAAACTTTAAGTGCTTGAAAGTGACATACATATTTTAAAATTTATAATGATATAAACTAATTAAACATGAAATTTTTACCTTAATTTATGATTGTAATTTTTTTTATAAAATTGACATTATAATTTAATTGCTAGAAAAAAATTCAAAAATATAGGTTGATGGACCTACATTTTTTTACACCAAATTTCATCTTTTTCCATTTAGTTAACTTGTAGAAAACTAATCCATATGTTTTCTTTAACTTTGATTTTTTTTAGTATTTTAAAAGTCAAGTGTAGTTAAAACATAATAGTTTTAGTGGGTCTCCACTTTATGTCTTAACTATTTATTGTAAATAAAAATAAGTTATATTATTTCAACAAGAATTATCTTCTCTATTGTTTTATATTTTTCTTAAATGTATAAAATAAAACTAAGTATAGTTTTTTAAATTTCCAATCAACCCTATATTTAACTACAAAGACCTGCTTGTAATGATTTTCAAAAAATAAAAAATAAAATAAAATTCAAAAGTCTAGGCTCTAAGATCTACTCGTGGGTATTTTTAGATTTTTCTTAAAATGTTTATAATCTAAGAAAAGGAAGATCAAATTTAGGGCTATTATTTCCTTGTCAATAAGGAAATTTTGGAAAAAATTATATTGATAAAAATCAAATTGCACGAAACATGTCATAATTTTTTATTTTTTGGTATTTGAAAAATGTGGAGAATATTTGGTTGATATGCTTTAATAAGTAGGATCTTTTCTTTGAATATCTTTTTAGTTTGATTTGATTTTAATTTGGTGTCCCGTTATAATCCACCTAAGGAGTAAATTTGATGGTAAACCTTGCATTCAAGAAAAAATTAAGTGACAAATATCCATTTAAAATTAGCCTTCAAATATTATGTCTTTTTTATTAAATTTATAACCTATGTTAGGTACTTAAGAGTTAAGAAAATGCATTAAGCATGGATTTTTGTTATGTATGACAGACTAGATCCTTTATGAAAGACATTAACTGCCACACTTAAACATAAAACCTTCTTCTACTCACCATTTTATAAACTATATCAACATATATACAAAAAAAACTTACAAAAAATACAAGGTCAAGGGGAGAAAAATACATAGGCCCCCAATGGTTTACATAGGCCTAAACAACACTAACAAAATTACTCAACTCTTCCTCTAAATCAAAAGAGTTGCAACATTTTTCTGTACCCCACGACATACATGTAAGTGCCTAAAATTTCATAGGCTAAAAGAGGAATCTAATGATCAATTTGGTAGTCTAGTTCATGACTCAAAAGGCATGAATTATTCATAATTACAACACCCTTCTTGTGAATCAAGAGACACTCTATTAAATCTACAAGAGAAATATATCAACCTTATTATGAATCAACAATTATTCCCCTATCCACACTAATACTCCTCTCTATGTGGATTGAGTCACACTCAATTATCCACAAATAATAAAACTTCCTTGGAGCTTCCTCTTGCTCCATGAAGGGACATATAAAAAAAATGGTGCTTATCATGCAAGGTATCATCTCTAAGAAAAATATAGCTCAAGATGATAATATTCTTCCAACCTCTAGTGACTCTAGTATTAATTTGATCTTGTCACATTTTATGCATTAGGTTCTCTAATAATATAAGCATGTGAGTCTTTGATATCTTTGTGAGGCATAAAATGGATGGTTTGGAGAACATAAATATTTAATAACATAATAAAATTAAACGTCATCAAATTTGAAGGTGTTGGTTTCCTTCCAATGAATACACCTTTTAGAAAGTCCTCCCTATTTTCTATAAAAATTAAATATCTCCAATATTACACAAAATCATGTATCATCAATATAAAATTAAGCCTTTTTTGTTCTTAAAAATCTAATCACCTTAACACATTAAGTATACTTACTAAGTCTTGTATAAAAACATGCATTCAAAATTATAGATGTAGATTGCTCATTTATCTTCACCACTTAAGAATGCTTTTCCAACTTATACCCACAAAAGTTAATGTTATTGATTGTGATTGTTTTAATAGAAAGGACCAAGTCATAAATAATTGTTGGATCATACACTAAAAAAATAAATCCATATTCACTCCAAAGACTTATTTTTCATACCTCCAACAATTGTAATTTATTTTCAATAATTTTAAATCGTTTATCCTCTACATTTAATTCATCGTTCACTTTGATGAATTTTACTTTTAATGCTATGCCAAGTGTTGTGATTTCATTAACTCTAGAAAATTCCAATAATGATTATTATAGTTTATCATTGAGTATTTGTAACAATGGTATTACTTTAACATACACATCCAATTGTAATTTCAATGAAGATAACCATGGATTTTGTATAATTAATTACACAATCCTAATTGTATAATATAGTTGTCTAAGGTGAATCAAGGAACTACTACATTGGGCGTTGAGCATATATAATTAACATACTACTCCATTTTACCCAACCAATGTTATTCCTATGAGAACAACCAATAGTTTTTGAAGGCTTGGAAAATAAATAAATATATTAGACACAACACTAATGGAGGAGGAACATTGATTAAACACATCACCAATGGAGGAAAACTTGTCACATCATGTTGATGAAGGAATAGGAACATGAAAGAAAAATAAAATAAATTAATAATAAATAAAATGACTTTTCAAACAAAAAATGGATGAGGAAATAATTCACATTAAATGAGCATGGTGCAAGAAAGGTAAGGGGGTGTTTGTGTCATTAATAAGGCATGGTGACCCTTCTTTGGAGTAGGAAAATTGCAAGTTGTGGGTCAAATTGGTACGCAAACATCTGATCATTCACCCATGACCACATGAAGAAAATGCATCTTTTTGGGTAGACCATGACCTCCATAAATTGACAACATGGGCTCAATTTGGGTGTGTAAGATAGGAGGAATAAGAGAGAACATACATGATAAAGGAGGTTGACCAGATTTTTGCAAGAAGAGTGGGAGGAGAATGTAGAGAATGGTGTGAGTGAGAAAGGGGAAGGTTGTAGATTATGCACAAAATATTGTCTTTCAATTTTCATACTTATTTTATTAGATGTCTTTCAAATTGTTTCGATAACCTCTTGGCTAGGAAACAATATTCAGAATAGTTTCCTATCATTTGAAGCATGACATGCCACTTTTCATGGCTATATATATTTATTTTTGGGAGGGTGACCTTTAGTTTTCTATGCCTCATTGTATGTCTCTGCACTATACTCTCAAATCACATATACTCACCAAAATTTGGTGCCATGTTAGTGGTATTCTTATGTTTCCTTAAATTAGAGAGACTTGGTCAAATGTTGCGCCATTGTCTGATGTTGGCATTTTCAATTTTAAAATTGGTGTTCCTGTTTATTTTACATTGAGATGTTAAGGTGTTGGTCCATATTTCTAATGTCTCTTCCATATTTATTTTACACAGAAATCATAATTGTATCTTTTTCTCCTTCTTGAGCCAATTTAAAATTATTTAAATTATTGTAAAAAGGAATCAAACCAACTCCATCTTCATTATTTATAGGAAATTATTGACTGGCATTCTCCCATGGTAGCATATTGATGCATTGTATAGGGTTGTTTCACCTTCACAATAAGACGATAGTGGAGAATAATTATCAACCTTAACATATAATTTCCCTTTTTGTCATTCTTAGTCATGTAAAAATGGTATACCACCTCCAAATCTTGTCAGGGATTTGGCTCTAAGGTCTTCAATATTCATTGGGTAGTCTATGGGATGAGCTTATATTATTGTAGTAGACAGTCATTCACAACACACAAGTCATCTGTTGGTGTAATTAAATATTTAATTACACTTTAGGATAAGTTTACTTAGGTAATTATTTATTTCCTAAGATAATTATCATTTTATTCTTATCTTATCTTATTGAGCTGTCTTTTTGCTCAAGATAAGATTAGGGTTGCTTTTTCCTGCTTTATTGCATCATTGCCTTTTCAAAGGCTTTTGTATTATTTGTAAAACATTACATTCAATAATCTCCAATTCTAATTTTTTCTTGCACACATTGGCTCTGAGGGTTTACATAACTTCTGTTGTTTTTGTTCTGAATATCTTTGCATGTGATAGGTGATTGCTTGCAGGTGTTCTTGGGGACTGTGAAGTTTGTTTTTCAACTTCTACATCATCAACTATCAATGTAATGAAATTTCACACAAGAGGTACCCATATTTCCATCAACTACTCATTCAAAATATTAATTCATTTCCTTTCTCTTTCCACTCTCTTATGATTGCAAGAATAAGATATTCAATTTTATTGTAATATAATGTCTTAGCAATGGTGCTCTTTCATTTATGAATTTTCTTTGCGAATTATACGAAATGATAGGAGTTGCAGATCTTCCTAATCAACATTAGTTGTACATTTAGGGAATAAAAACCATATTCCCTCTAGTCAACAACTCGGCCTCCTTGGTGTTGGACAGCCATCTGAGTTCCATTTTGATCCTCATAAACCTCCCATATATTGGTAAATTTATTGGGTTGACCTTTATAATATGTGCAAAAGTAGAATAATCAATAAATTGAATAGTATTATCAAGTGCAAGAATGATGCACATTTTGGTAGCATTGTTCGTATATATAGGCCAAATATAGAATGATATTAAATAAAATAATAACCATTCCTTATAAGTATTTTGTGAAACCAAGATCGAGAGGTAACTAATATCGTGTAGGGTGCCCATGATCTCAAACACTAGAATACTTGATATGTGAAAGTTAGGATTATTAGGAATTCATAAACAAGGAATTCCTACAACCAATGGTTGATTATTTGAATGTCCAAGTGTTTGGAGTTTTGAGTAGACAATGGTGGGAGACAAATAGGATCTTTCCTTGAGTTCATTATACCTTTATGATGAGGATCTAAGTGAAACAAGATGGTAAGGTTCATACTAGGTTAAATCTCTAGCAATAAGAACCCCTTATAATAGGATCCAAGAATAAAATACACCTAATAGAAGATTCGACATGCAATTACAATAACTTAATTATGCAAGTGATAATGATTGCATTAATGAAACTAAAACCATAGTTGTACTAGGTTGTTGCATGATTAAATAAAATGAAACTATCATTTATTTCAATGGTTTTGTAGAGATTAGGAGATAAATACAATTGCAATCATATAGTATAACATAACCTAATATCTTATTGCTTACTAATAATCTCATAATTAGTTATAAGTGGTCAGGGTGAAATTTTCATTTTTTATGAATTAAGACACTTAAAAGTAATGGATTTCAATAGATAATAAAGGATATTAAGAGGTTAATAAAATAATATTATTGGATGCACATATATTTAGATGTTTATGCAAGGGATATAGTTTTTCCAATTGTATAGAGTCAAATTGCATATTGTCTATTTTTTGAGAAAATTTATAACTATGGTGTTATGTTTTTAAAAGTTTTAATAACGCTTGTATGTGAAGGGAAAATGGGTATCCCAAAAATCCATCTAGGATCAATATGTTCCTTTAGTAATATTCATTTAAATTTAGGAGCCTCAAAAGCATATACTACTATGCCTTAAAGCAGAAACCAACATAATTATTTTCCCACTGTTAATTCTTAAAGGAAAGAGGTTGCAATTAAGTTTCAAATATGTGTAGATTAAGTAGCTTCAATAGAATTACTAACACACAAAATTAAACAACAAAAATAAGACAAAAGAGAAAGAACAAATATTTACATGGGGAAAACCTTTTCAAATAAAAAACCCCACCCTCCAAAATTACAAAGCCAATATATTATTCAGTACTAAAATAGTTACAATAAATTCTTCAGGCTCAAGACCATTATAGGATATTTACATATTGTTCCATCTTTGAAAGAATTTAAATTCTTCAGGCTCAAGGCCATTATAGGAGATTTACATATTGTTCCATCTTTGAAATAATTTTGACAGCATTTAACCCTTGTGAATAAAACTTCTCTCATGACTCATCTATCAAAGCAATTGTATTTGTATAGTATACAGTACCCAGGATAGAAGTTTCCTTAAACCTACATTCATGCATGAACATGCAACAAGAAAGGAACAAATGGAAAAGCATGCAACATGCACATGCAAAAAAGCAGCTATCAAAAATCTAGGCATCCACATTCCAATTTTGACTCAACTAGGAATAGAAATTGCATCCAAACACAACTCATATTACAAATAGAAATATCCAACCTTGAATTTTCAAAGTGGGTGCCAACTTCCAAAAAATTGGTACATGTCATATTAGTTAACTCAACATGCCTTGACACATGTCACCACCGTGCAAACATTGAGAATGCTTTACAAACTCCTCTCTCCAAATGAGCACCCAAATGATAAATGTCACTATGAAACACCTCCTTGAAGTATGCACAAACAACAATGCTTCAAATAAGTGTTTGGTGACAAGTGACACTCCATTGAGCTCCCTACCTTTCATGTAGGATAAAACTCTCCTTGATGGGTCCCATAAAGTGCTATGACAACTACTATAGTTGGAAACTTAGGATATATCAATTTTTGCATAATTATTTATCCTAAAAATAATACTAGGACTTAAAGGTTGAAAAAAATTAATCCCAATAGTATGGCCTTATAGATTCATGTCATTCTAATTGAGATTGATGTCATAAATTAATAGAATTATGATACTTGATCATATTTTCCAAATATCATTGGAGTCATATTGGGGTTTCACATTATTGTCACATTTTGAATAGACCTTGAGTACTAAGTTACCCTTATTATTAGTAAATGTATCCTAATTGAGATATTTATTCTATCGAGTTATCATCATACATGAATGTTTAAGGGGTCTCTTTATTAGTATAATTTATAGTGGTTCAAGATATCAAGAACCAATACAAATGTGATATCTAAGACAACTAAATCATGTTGTATGCATGTTATCGCATTCTAAATCTAAATGGAACCCTATGTTATAAACTATGTGGTATTATCATCAAGGTACCAAGTGTGGCACAATATCCCTGATAGGTAATTGTAAGGAGTTTTGGAATGCTCACATTGAATTAGAAATAATAACTATGGTGAGGCTTAATTTAAGTTCCTAACATACATGGATGAAATTGATGTGGTATAGATTTACTAAATTGGGAAGTTGTGTGCATGTGTCCTTAGAGGGACCTTGTGAGGAGAACTATGTGTGACATTGATCCATTTGGAAGCAGGTATGTAGGTGGTTCTTGGGCGAAGGATGTCCCTGTGACCTCAAGTCCATAGGGGGAGGATTTAGGGGGATAACTCCAAGGGTTGGGGTTGTTCCTATATTGTTTTATCTTTCCTCCTCCATAAGATTTGGTTTGAGGCTTAAACGGGTACCGAATGGGTATGGAATAGGTTAAGGAAATATAATAACTTGTATTTAATGCATGATGTGCTTTTGAATAGTAAGTTGAAAAAATTAAGAGATTTACTACTTTATAGGACTGATATTTGATTATATGTATATTTTGGGTAAGTCAAGTCCATCTCTTGTTGGTTCCATGTAACTTTTATGTGTTGTGAAAACTAACTCCATATCTAGAGGTCTCTATGTATAGGCCCGTATATATGTTGATTGTGATTGTGACTTATGTTATGTATGACCCACCCAAGTGTGAACCTCTGGGATCATATTTGAGCAGTGATAGGTAATCATTGGACCATGCTAATAACCAATGTCTAGGCTATGGCTAGGGACTATCGGGCATTCACTTGTTTCACAGAGGTGAAGGTTGATATGGGATAACTTGGTTATGATACGGTAATGGTTGCATGGGTAGGGACCCATCCGTGCAGGTAACAATAATCTAAGGCTAACTATTATATCAAGGAGGATCACTAGTTGTCACTAATAAGCACAAAAGTGACCAATTTCAAGTGTTACCCAAGATGTGAAGAAGATAACTGATAATATCACTAAGGTCACAAGGTGGTATATGTTAGGATTTATTTCTTTTTGTGTGGATAGACTTGTCACCAATGGCCTATAGGCTATTAAATTCAGAACCCACTAGGCTATAGTAGGTTCACTACTTGTGGAAAGCCTTGGGATGGATGATAGGCACGTGGTGTAGTATGGGATGCACCAAATCCCCTTCCCACTTGTTAGAATGTATACTTGACCTTGTAGGGTTGAGGATGGACCCCTAGTGTAGTATGGGATGAATTGAATCCTCTTCCCAATTGTTTGATAGTGTAGAAGACTAAGAGAAAGGATGGGACCCATGGTGTAGTGTGAAATGAATTGATATTATTTTTTATCTAGGATGCATTATGGACATGTGTTAGTCAACCATTATGATGTGTAAGCCTATCACTAAGTGTATGTGATGTGTGTTAGAGATAATCATTATGGTACTTGTGATGTACATATGAGCTAGGCACCATTGTACTTTTTATGTGTTCGAACTAGTCACTACGTATTTGTGATGTGTGTTGGAGAGAATCACGATTGTAATTGTTATATGTGTATGAACCAATCACTGTTGTATTTGCGATGTGCTAATAAGATAGTCACTATTGTACTTGTGATGTACATATGAACTAATCACCATTGTACTTGTGATCTGTGTATGATCCAGTCACTGCTATACTTGTGATGTGTATGAGCTAGCCAACTTGTGCATATGGAGGTATGCTCATGACGTTCATTGTGTATGATATTTGGTATTATGGCATGATATGCCCCTTGTGAATATTGTGAATGTTTGTACACTAATGCTTGGTAATGTTTGGTATGGATCCAACACTTGATGAAAAATTTATTATCACTATACATTATAATTGAATAAGTTGATAGCTTACAGGTACTTAATTAATAGTCATGGGTTCAAAGTGAGATCAGAGATCTCTTGCAAGAGATAGAATGAACTCCCTCTAGCATTTTGGGGTGAACTACGAAGCCTCTAATTCCCATGAGGGGATACATAGGCAAGGTCACCATGAACCCTCGAGGTTTAGGTATGAGTCTAGGAATGACCCTAGCTATATGAGTTTAACACTTTGGAGTGTAAGCATATAAGTGGTGAAGTTGGTTTGTTGTCAATATGATGAATGAAGAACTATCAAAATCAACACTTCTAAATTAGATGAAGGAGACTTGATTAGTTAAGTTGGTAATTATGATAAATTATTTAAAAGAAAAAAATGTTGTGCTCGAGTGAAGAATTTTACACAATGGATATGTGTAGGATCATGATGGCCCAAAAAGTGGCAATATGATGGGTATTTGTAGGGTATGTGGCTAACGACTTTTTTTTAACCCAAAATTGATGAAACAAAAAGGGTTTTTAAAGGACATTCTCAGCTTTCCACCAATATAAATTATGATTTACTTTGAATTTAATTATTAATTATTATTCATTTTCTATTTGAATTATGATTAAAGTCTTTATTGATAGGTTGATTGAAAAATATCTATAGCTTTCAAACAATATCACATTTTTTGAATCCAAAACATGTGTCACATCTCATGCTGATACTATAGGATTAATTTTTTTTTTTTTTGAATTTTATGAAGTTACAATTCGTTAAGGTGGTTAGACATACAAATTTTTATATTTTTAAGAAGATGTAATAAAAAATTCATAATTAATTATTTTACTTGGAAAAATTACAAAATATGTGATCACATCCGACATGAGTCCTCTACTTATATCTAAAATCTTATAAAACTATTATCATTTTATTGTGGTTAGAGTGGTCAATGCACACCTACTTTTTATTTTTTCCCTAAAATTTAAGCACTATTGCATAGAAATTTCAATTTTTACCAAGTAGATTTAAAAAAAACCTAGTAGTTTAGAAACTACATTCAATTTTCTACAAATTCTATTCTTACATATTTTTGAAATAATATAGATAACTTACTCAAATTTTTACGGCAAGTCGCCTAACTCTGATTTTTCTGATTTTTTTGTCACTTAAGAGCCTGTTTTTTCCATGATGATCCTACACATACCCCAAATCAATATTGATGTGCAACTCATTTTAATATGTAGTACTTCCCTAAAAAATAAATGAAAAGAAACATTCATAGAACATTATTCTTGTGATTGTATTCTTTCCTTATTCATGACTATTGTACTCAAATTTCTTGGGCCTTGATGTATACCATACTAAAATTTTAAAACGCATCTACATTTGTAGACTAATAAACACAAATGATAATATTATTAAATTCATTCATAGTTTTACAATCAATAGTGTAAGTGCTTATAAAGTGCATTTTGCAACTTCCCCAAACTACCCTAAACTATTTTTGCTATGCTTCTTTCCTCTTCTCATATCTCTCCACTATTTATAACTATAAGAGGCTATTTTTTCTAATCTTGTTATAAATTATTCTCTCTTTTCTTTATTTAAATTTTAAAATTAGTCCACAAATTAATTAAAAAATATGTAATTTGGTGAAAAAGACTAAAATAGTCATTATTTAATATTATTCACATGCAAAATATTAATAGGAAATTGATGATAATATAAAAATAAGAAAAAAAAATTGTTTAATGTTATCCACATGCAAAACGCTAGCATAAATTTCAAGATAAATATCAAATTAAAAAATAGTAATTAATTTTATCCTCATTTTATATTATATACTATGCTCATGGCTCTGCAACGGGAAAAATCATGGCTAACTAATGATCACTATTCTGATACTATTTGGTGATCATGTGGGCCTCCCGGTCATGGCAGGAAATCTTGTGGGCTTTCTGGTTATGGTAGGCAATCGTCGGCCCTGAATAGGCACGATCAAAATGGATATGATAAAAAAGGCAATTCAGGTTTTGTCGAGTAGAGGTCTTCTAGATTCAACTGGGCCCCGATCCACTCTCAGAAACATCTGCTTCAAAAGAAGCAGCCAATTCTGAATATATACAAAAAGATACACAATACGATGTGCCAAGGCATGATCAGAGAAATGGTGTTCACTACTCGGTTGGGGATGAAATGTAGTACTTGGACTGGAAATATAAAGATGCAAAGGTGGATTTCAAGTCCTCTAGTCTTGCAGAGCATCAATCGCACCAAGCAAGAGTGGTACAAAAACTAAATAATCTTAATAACAAGAGAGGTCCCTTCAATCCAAAAGAACAAGAGCAAGGTAGAGGTAGGGTTTTTGATTTTCAAGATCAAGGAAGTCTGCCAAGAAGGAATTCTCGGATTGAAGAGGATCTTCAAAGTCATGTAAGAAATATGATGCATGTGCAAATAAATCATGCAAGAACAGAACCCCGAGCTGACCCAGGTTTTCATAATCATACAGGGAATTTCAGTTAGGGGTAGGGAAATCACCCATGAAGGGATCCTTGGTTTGAATCTGGAAACCATATTCATGCAGGAAAACTTCATCAGGGGACTACTCATAATGAAGGTTTAAAGAAGGAGGATCATGAAGTTGTACATAAAGATCATGCAAAGGCCACAACTCAGAATATGGGACCTCAAGTTCATCACCATAGGAATAAGGAGGTTTCTCATGGAAGTAATGTAGACCCCAAAGCAGATCAACATCGAAGCAGGAAAAGATATCACTCAAATAGGGATTCTCAACTTGGGTTAGGTTTTCAAAATCATGTGGGAAACACTCATCATGGAGAAGCTCAAAAGGAGGTAATAAATAAAGCAGGTCATATAGCTTCCTATAAAGATCAAGCCAATCTTAAATAGCAGAATGTGGGACTCCAAATTAATCAACAGAGGTGAAGTGAGGCTATCCAAAGGAGTAACAAAACCCTAATGTTGGTCTGCAAAGAATTTCTCTACAAAACTCCAAGTGTTGAAGAAGAGGAATGAGGAATCTAAAGAAAGCCTTAGAAAGAAACCCATTATTTAGTGGCAAAGTAAAGAGAAGCAATCTATTCTCTAGAATGAGAATCTAAAGGGAGGTCTAGCAAGAATGAAGTTCAAAGGCACAATTTGATGACCATCACCTTCCTTGAGGAAATGTTGAATACACAAATTCAAGATCTGCGAAATTGGGCCTTTCTATAAGTTTTGGCACTTTTCTTTTGATTTAGATAAGTTACAGGACTTAATTTTTGGGGATTGGGAGGGGGTTAGCAAGATTTCCTACCTGGATAAAGCACGAGGAATTTTCATTGTGATCTTCCAAGAGAAAGTTTAGAGAGATTTTGTGTATAAGGTTAAGTCATGGATTTATCAGGGCTCAAGTTTATATTTACAACCTTGGGTCCCCAACCTGAGCTACTTGAAATAAAGTTTATTCCCTCATGGATCCAATTGAAAGATTTTGCCCTAAAATACAGAGCGCTGGTGTTAGTAGAAGCTATAGCAAAAAGATAGGGATATTTCTAAAACATGATAAATTTTTCTTTAAAAACCCTACAAAGCCACTTAGAGTATGTATCTTGATGGATGTCACAAAGGAGATTCCAGCACGCATCATCCTTCAATCTAAATATGGGAAATGGGATCAACAGATCTTAGTGGAAACACCTGAAAATGTATGTTCAAAATGCTTTGGCATTGAACACCCAAGTTCTACATGTCAAATAATGGAAGAACCTATGATCTCCCCGTTGGTTGAAGGAAGAGTGAATGGTGATGGTAATCAAGTATGCCCCTCAGGATTTGCTGGAAATAATGTTCCCAACTTGGGCGATTTGTCTAGGCATAATAAAAAAAATAAAGGTCAAGGGAGCCTAGTTGATTGTGTCACAGATGTTTTGACAAACTGTAATCAAATCTAGTAAAAAAAAAGAAATAGGAGGAAGGACATTCCTAGTCTGGCTGAAGAATGTGTGACTTCTATTGCTGAGTCTCATATTACGTTAGTTTCTAAATTGCCTAAGGGTGACATGATAATCTCTTTAAATAAAGCTTTTTAGAGTTATCCATGGATTTCCTTAAAGAATGGTTATGCTAGTGGTCTAAATCTTTATACACCTGAAGTTAAGTCGGTTTCAACTATTCAAGTTGATGAAATAGTAAACTGTTTGTTGTATAAAGGGGATCTATTAGATAGCATCCAAGAAGTATGTTTCTATCCTGACTATGGGAATCAAGGAGTCCTGGATCAAGAAAAGGGCTTGTCAAATAATTGTGGAGAGTTGGAAGATTTCATTAACAAGATCTTAGGCTCAGATGTTTGTGAAATGATAGAGCAAATTGTTGATGAAATGCTAAATGAGAAGGAGATTCCTAATGGGATGGAAGAAGGGCATCTTAAGCCAGCGGGCTATAGACACTTGGATGACAATAAGATCTGTCTATATAGTGATGAGCTTAGGAAAATTACCTCAGTAAAAAAGGATCAAGAAAGTGAACAATTGGAGGAGGTGGCTCTGCATTTACAAGAAGAGGTTATGGTTGTAGAAGGTATAGAAGATAAGAGTCCTTTTGGGGAGTTTGACTTGTCTAGCCCCTCTCTATAGTGCAAAATATAAGCTTAAAGCTAGTGATGGTAAAAAAATCCAGGCAAATGAGGAAGAAAATCTCATGTAACCAAAATGAAGGAAGAAATTGTTGCTGGTGTGCAAACTACCCTAGACTCTAGCATGATTGTAACTGCAAAAAAACTTCCAAGGAGAGTGTATTCTCTCCCTGGCTCCAATGAAGATATTATCATGGAATTTTAGGGGTGTTAATGCCCCTGACAAAAAGGCTCAAATCAAGCAGCAACTGGATGCTTGTGGAGCAAACTTAATTGTTTTACAGGAAACAGAAACTTTAGTGGCCATTTAGGATTTAACAATTCAAAAATGGAAGGCCTAGAATTCCACGCATTCCCCAGCTCAAGGTGCTTCGAGTGGACTGATAAAAATGTGAAATCTAAAATATGTAGTTGTTGAACCAATTCAAAATGAAAGAAACTAGAAATTAGTGAAAGTAAAACATTTTGATCTTGAGTTCTGGCTAATAAATATATATGCTCCTACTACCACAGGTGAGAAGAAGCATCTCTGGGATAACTTGATGAACCTCTTGGATGGATTAACAGATAAGAAATTTCTTTTAGCTGAAGATTTTAATGGAATAACTAATCTGAAGGAAAAGAAAGGGGGCATCATTCCTCCCTAGAATGTAATGGAGGATTTTGCATATTTCATTACTAATAATGCATTAATGGATATCATCCCACAAAATGGTAGTTTTACATGGACAAATAGAAGGAAAGGCTTTCTTCAAATTGTAGAACGTTTGGATAGATTTTTGGCATCGACAAATTGGTTTATGGACTCACTATCTTTAGTATCCCAAATCCTGTCTTTCTCAAGATTGGATCACTTTTCCATTGATCTATGCATTGAAAGAATTGCACCAAAGGGCAAAGGGAAATCTTTGTTCAAATTCCAAGGAATGTGGTTCAGGAACCCACAATTTGTGGATTTACTGTGTCAATGGTGGACAAGTTCACCTTTTGTCAGAGGTTCTCAGATGTTCCAGTTAAGTAAAAAACTAAGCTATACCAAGAAGCAAATTGTGCAGTGGAATAAATCTGTTTTCAAGAACATTTTTCAAGAAAAAGAGAGGGTGTATAAGGAGTTATCTGAAATAAATGAGCTTATAATCTAGAATGGGTTAAATGATTCCTCTTATGAGCTACAAAAATCTTTGCAAGCATAATGGGTTGAGTTGCTAGCAATAGAGGAGATCTATTGGCGGGAGAAATCTAGAGAGTTGTGGCTGAGAGATGGAGATAAAAAAACAAAGTTCTTTCATGCTTCAACACAAATTAAAAAGTCTTTGAACTCTATATTTTCCATTCAATCCTCATTGATAGGAGAAATTCTAACAAAGGAAGAAGATATTCAGGAGGAAGGGGTTTGGTTCTTTTTTGATTTGTTGTTGGCTCCAAGGAATAAATCAAAATCTGATCTTAAGGATGTTGAGGAACTACTTGAGAACGTCCCTAAATTACTACATCAAGAGGAGAATGACCAGCTTCTAAGGACTTTCACCCTTGAGGAATTAAAAAATATTGTATTATCTTTGCCACTTGATAAAGCTTCGGGGCCAGATGACTTTACTAGGTTATTCTTTCAAAAGTGTTGGTATTTTATTGGTTTTGATATCTTATTAGCCCTAGAAGAATTGAGAAAGACAGGCACTATGTTGAAGCAATTCAACACAACACACATTGCAATTATTCCTAAGTTTAACGAGCCAAAGTCCTTTGCAGATTTCAAACCAATCTCTTTATGCAACACCATATATAAAATATTCACGAAGGTAAATTAATATCTCAGGAGCAAGGAGGATTTGTGCTTGGTAGGGAGACTGCGGAAGGGGCCCTCATTGCACATGAAGTGTTGCACTCTATTAAAACCAATTCACTACCTTCTTTTGTTATTGAACTTGATATGATGAAGGCTTATGATAGGGTTGATTGGGATTTTTTGATCCAGGGGCTACAAATATTTGGATTCATTCCAAAATGGTGCGAGTGGATTCGGTCGTGTTTATTAGGGGAAATTTTTTTAGTTCTAATCAATGGGTCTCCAGCTGGTTTTTTTGCTTCTACTCAGGGGGTGAGGCAAGGTGATCCATTATCCCTAGCTCTTTTCATCATAATGGCAGAAGCATTGAGTAGAACTATCACAAGAGATCATGAATTGGGTCTTTGGCAAGGTGTTTCCATACCAAACACAAGGCTTCAAGCTACACATTCTTTATTTGCTAATGATACATTTTTTATTTTATTTTTAATTTTTTAAAAGGTGCAATGCACCCATATTAATAGGGGTAAATGATTTTGACCGGAGCTATGAACTGGATACAAGAAACCACAAGAAACAACCAAACCCGCGAGCACAACAGCCCAGCGAAGGCACAAGGCCTGCGAGCACTTTGGCCCAGCAAAGATTTGAACCCTGGTGGCCGTCACTACAACTAAGTGACTTGACCACCGAACCACGCCCTCATCGACATTTTCTAATGATACATTATTAGTTGGGAAATCATCTATATCTGAGGAAAAACAAGTTAAAAAAATGCTTGACAAATACTCATCAGCTTTAGATCAAAAAGTGAATGCTTCAAAATCGAAAGTGTATATTTTTAATACTCTTGCATCACTCTCAAGAAGACTAGTTAATATTTTGGGATTCTGAGAAGCCAAGCTCCCAAGTGCTTATCTAGATGTTCCTTTTTTCACAGGGACATACAAAAACCAGTATTGGTAGAAGGTTATCTAGATAGAATAAAATCCAAGATCTTATCTTGGAAGCCAAGATGGTTATCTTTCTCAAGGCATATCCTTTTGATCAAGTCAGTTATGGCAGAAATTCCAAACTACTTTATGGCAATGTTGAGGGCACCAAAAGGTATAGTGTAGCAAATTGAAAAGATTATCAAGAATTTAGACCGTGGAGAGGAAATATAGATGACACAAAGAAGATACCATTAATTTCCTTGGAAAATATGTACATTAGTAAAAGTAGAGGAGGTGTTGGTATGCATAATTTGTCTGCTAGGAATTTAGCTTTGGGAGCCAAGCTAGTATGCCACATGTATCAAAGACAAGAGTTGAGGTGGTGTTCTATAATGCAAGCCAAGTATTTGGATAATGATAACCTAGCTAGAATTTTAACCATTTCCAATCCCCACGAAGGCTTGGTGATGTGGAACTTCATGGTAGCTTGTAAAGAGGTGATTGTTCCTTTTTTAACATGGGAAGTCCACAATGGAGAAAGTATTAAATTCTAGAAAGATTCATGGAATGGATCCCCTCCTTTGTCCTCAATTCAAGATCTAAGTAGACTAGAAGAAGTGCTTTCTTCATTATGGGGCACCAAATTGAAGGATTATGTTGATCATGTCGATCCTATGTATGGGAAAGCTATATGGAGAAGCCTGCCTTCAACATTGTTATCCTCTAAACAGATAAGGGATCTACAAGATATATTGCAAGAAAGGATTATCTTCTTGTCAAAATAATCTGATAAGTTAATTTGGGCACCATCTAAGGATGGCAACTACACAGTCAAATAGGGTTGTAGATCTCTTACAAATTTTGTTGGTCAATCACAATCACATAGAGCATATTCCTTCTGTTGGAATACAATGGTTTTTCCTATGGCTGGTAATTTTACTTGGCTGGTGCTTCGTAAAAGAATATTGAGAAGTGATAGATTAAGTTAGGGTTCGTTGAACCGTTTAAGTGTGTTATTTTCCAAGAATCCTATGAAACTATAGATCACTTGTTCTTGAGTTGTGCTTGGGCACAAGAGTGTTGGCAATTCATCAAAACTAAACTGAATGTGTTATTTCCAATGCCATTCACCTTGTGGGATTTATTTAATGCTTGTTTGGTTCTGTATAAATCCTCCTTTTTTGCATGCATTTGGAGTATTGTTCCTACTAGATAGTAGTCTGGAACTTGTGGTGGGAAAGAAATAAGAGGATATTTAGGAATCAGTCTCAAACAATCTTGCAGTTGAAAGGTAAGATATAAAATTCCATATCAGAGGCTGCTAATGCTTATGTCCAAAGGAAAAAAAAATGTTTCTTCAGTTTTCTCAAATTGGGATAGTTGGCTTCTTCAGAACTGGAAATCTCCAACTTTTCCTTTTAAAGGTTCTCAAAAGGTTGCTCCACCTTTGAAAGTAGATAGAAGCAAGGTCAAGTGGCAACACCCTTTGTAGGGTTTTGTCAAGCTTAAATTTGATGGCTCTTCGAGGGGTAATCTAGGGAGACCAGATTTTGGTATAGTCATAAGAGATTGGAATGGTTCTTTGTTAGCAAGCAAGGCAGTACACATATTCTCAATTGTACTAATAATTTTGCAGAGGGGTTAGCGTTACTCTATGGTCTACAAGTAGCTAAAGATATGCATATCCATAAGTTTCACATAGAGGGAGACTCCTTGATTATCATTAATGCATGTAAATAAAGTTTTATTCAGAATTGGAAGTTGAGATATATTTTGCACAAAGTTTGGAAAATATTGGATGTTTTTACTGAAGTTCAAATTTCACATACCTACAGAGAGGGCAATAAGCTAGTTGATAAAGTTGCAAATTTGGCTTGTGATGGTCAGAATTTTGAAGTCATAGGAAATCGGGAGATTGCTAGTTGTTACCCTCAATTGATAATACTTGCAATTGAAGCGTAAATCAATTTTTTTCATAAAAGATGTTGTGTTGCTTGGTATATGTACTTTAGCTAGCATGATACCTAAGTGGTGTGTTGGGTATTGCTCTGATCTATCTAAGTGGAGCTATGTGGGACAGTTTGTATAATGGTCTTATATGGGGATTAGAAAGGTGATGTAAGAGGAATGAATGTAAAAAATGTTACCAGAATAATGGCAAATTTCAAAATGTGTAAATTTGAAGGGATTGTAGTGATGTCTGTCAATATTAGCTTACTAGGGGTGACAACTACGATGCGAGCTGGAAAGGTAAAAAAGATGTGTTGGCTTCTCATTAAGGATAGGTGACATGGAATTACATTGAATGAGGTGGCTAGCTTCGTTTTATTGGCGGAGTTGGTTTTTAGTCTGTTGATGTATGCCTCATGATTATTGCCTTTCGTCATCAGGATATTGACGGCTTTGTAAGCCTCACCTTAAGTGTCGATAATAGCAATTGCGTACATCTTCAAATAGGTGTTGTTCGAATAATTTTCCTTTAATGTTTGCTGTATGTGGAGGTACAAAACGCTATGATGATTTGAAAGGAGGTTCAGAATTGGGAGCTTGAAAAATATTTTTCACATGCTTCATCACAAGAAACCTTTATGTCGTTCTCTACATTTTTTGCTTAAATTACAATGTAATATTCTCCATTAATTACGCCAAAGATATGCACATGTATTTTATTTCCTATAAAGGACAACAAGAGTTAAGTGGCATCATCTTGCATTGTTGTTTAATTAGTCTTCCCAAATATCTCTGTTTATGTGGAGAACCTGCAGAATGGCTTTCAAGCCTTGGAATCTAAGGGTTTTCATGGAGATTTAGCAATGGGAGCTTCCATTCGAGGATTACCTTTTGCAGAATTGTTTGAAGGTGGTGTTTTATCTGGAAAGCCCTACAGTGGAAGAAGCTATTTGTGTCATCCTTAGACTGGAGGTCACAAGCCTAGGTGTGAGAAGGATTATTTTTCCTTCATAGGTGCTTTCGGTCTTTCTATCTAATATAATGGATCTAATTCAGTCCTATAGGGAATTAGCGTTCATTGCTAGTCAACTTTTCAAGCCACGTTTTCTACAGAACAATGCTCTGTTGATTGCAATTCAAAAATATAATGTCTTTGTTGGGGAAGGGGAGTTAGGTGGTTTATTCCCTAGAGAGTTCAACTTTGATCGTCAAGGCTTTGAGGAGGTCTTTGAGTCCATTAGGTTATCCCTGTAGTATAAGAATGATAGTAGACTATTAAACACTCTAAGAAAGAATTGTAGGAAGGTTTGGGTAAGCATGGATAGGGTTATCAAAGATAAGTATTATGTAATGTCTTTTCTTCAAGATTTTGCTCCTTATGCCTCTACTAATT
>VDFB02271358.1:458004722-458036114 GCA_007258455.2 Sequoia sempervirens
TAAAATATAAAGTAATGAAAAGGGAAAAAGGAAAGTTGTCATCAAATTGAAAAAAAATAGTGCCAATCAAAATAGAATGTTCTCTAGTTTATATGATAAATGAGTTTTTTGTGGCTTTTACATGATATTTAGGCAGATTTTACTATTTAATTGGTAACTATTTACAATTAGCATATATAATATTATTTTAGTAATATATATAAAAATAGGTCGAAGAGATATTTATGTGTAATAATAAATTTAGAATTTTTTTTATTGAATTTTCTAATTTTATTAATTCCATTTTTAGAAAAAAGAACAATTGTTTTTCATTCTTTTTATAATTTTATTTCTATTATTAAAAAAAAATGACATCAAAGAATATTTTTGTTTTTTTTTTTTTAAAATTTTCAATATTTTGTATTCAATAGTAAATTTAGGAAAGTTCTTAATAGTTAATTTTCTAAACTTTATAAACTTTTTTTTAACATCTTATCCTTGTAAATAAATATTATTTTTATTAAATAAGATTACTTTTATATATATCAAAATATCTTTTTTAAAAAGATTTTTTTAGTTTTAAATATGTTAATTTAGAAACTTACTTTTATATGAAATAATAAATTTAGATTTATTTTTTTACTTACTTTATTATTGTGATAACTTATGATCAATTTTATATATATAAAAATAAATTAAGTATAAAGATTTACTCAAAACTTACTAAATTATTAAAAAAACTACCACTTGCACATCAATTTTTACTTGGGGAGTTTTCTTTACACAGAGCTTGTGACTTGTAAGAAACGCCTCTTGGCGTAATTAAATGACAACTGTAATTTGTTTTGATTAGAGGTAAAAAATAGGTTTTGAAGGGGCCCGGAACCCTTTACAAAAAGGAACAGCTGAAAGAAAAAGGAAACAACATTAAACAACCATCAGCCCAAAGTCAGCAAACCACCAACCAAAAAGCAGCCAAAAACCGGCAAGCACCACTACATATTGTTCAGAATTTCAACAGCTTCCATCTCACTAGCAGCAAGCTTCTATCCCTTAACCCCAGTATCAAAAACCTCCATACCTGAGGCCCCAACCTGATTTTTCAATCTATTTCTAGTCCTAACCCCAGGCCCACCAGTTTTTACCTCACAACTCAAAATAGAACCTTTAGCAGCACCATTAGAAGCAACATAATCCTCCCCAGTCAGCTTACCCTCAATAGCCATAATATCAGCACACAAAATTTTCTTTCTCTTATTAGGGGAGAAAGCCATCGCAAAGTCCAACCTAGTCAAGACTTTAGGAGCTTCTCTGCTCTTCATAACCACATTCATTTTTTGACTACTCAACAGTGGTTTAATGGTGAGTAAATCTTGTTTTCAAAACCATGAGATAGGTTTATTGATCAATTTTGGACTTTCAAGTCCACAAGAAAAGTCTATCAGCTAAAAATTATTATTTTCTTTGATATTGTCAATAATTACAATAAAAATAAAATAATATTTTAGATTTGATTGAATTTGAAAATTAATGAAAATATTAAAATAATCTCATATTTTATTGGGAAAAGGTGAAGAGCCACTTCTCAATTGTTTTGGATTGGATTAAAGATGACCTCAAGAACCACTTGGCTACAAATCTATTTGGGAGAGCTAGAATGATGGATCAGAGCTTTATTCCAATGATTATGTTCTGTGTTGTGTGATGAATGGTGTGATTTGAATGATGATTAATTGTATAATTTCTAAAATGCAATGATCTAAATATGAAAACTATGAAAATGTAACAATCTGTAATGATTCTTAATAAAATGATTGCAAAAAGATAAGATTCAGATCCATAAATGAAAAGGGTGGACATAGAGGAACATGGGATTTAAATTTGATGCAAATCTAGCTAGTCTAGGGCACAATACACCCTAGACTATCCTCCTTTTTCATCAGATCTAAAAGTACAGGCTTGAGGTCACCAGTTTGTAGCTTCTACCTTTCGAGTGTTGTTATCGAAACTTCATCTATTGATGAGAAAATGTAGATTTTGTGACTTGTCAACTTGTAGTGTTTGAGTGCATGAATGAACAAGTAGCCTTCAATCTTCCTTCAACTCGCTTCAAATTTGCAACCTACGCACATGAGAAGAGGGGAAGGGTTGTGCCATATAGGAGCCTGCCTAAGTCAAACCTCGTGTTGGTATTCCTACCTCCACAATGGCAATTATGATAAAAGAGAGCTTATCCTCAATTGAATAGAAGCTAATGATAACAAGTAATGAATTGAAAACTCGCTACAACTCAATACTCAGATATGATCTCCTTGATGGACTAAAGTCATACTCATCACCTTTGAGGATCAATTGTTGCTTGACTTGAATTAAATTGAACACATACAAGGGTTAGTACTCATAAATAAAATGCACACAAAACATGAACAGAACTCACATAACATATGACATGATGCTTGAATTATGAAATGGGATAATTTTGCTCTTGACTACTCTTGAATTCTTTTTAGGAATATCAATTGCTTCTCTAAAATTGCTAGGATTAAAATGGTGAAAATACTTTGTATTTATATGCAATTTTTCTAATTTCCCAAAAATAAAATACCAATAGCCAACAAATGAAATTGGAAATTAAAAGAATAAATTACCGATACTGACATATTTGAATTTGGAGCCAAAAATAGGTAGTCTAGGGCGTAATGCGCCCTAGACCAGATTCCTACTTTTTAGGAATCAAAAGTGTCAGGGCAAAATATTAAATGCATAGTTTGATTTCTCATGCTTGATCTTCCAAGAATGTACAAATGGGCAATTAATGCATAAATAGGTCTAAGCACATAGGGGGGAGCAAAACCTAGTTTGAAATTGTCAAGGATGACAATTTTCGATGCTACACCTAACAAAATTTTAATTATATAATGATTAATTGTTTCTAACATGACAAATATTTATAAAATTTGGTGTATATGTTGATAGGAAGATCCACAAAATATTTTGTATGATTTTTTTTGTGAAGATGCAATAGAGATGAATGGCTAGAGATTTACATGTGGGGTAGTCAAAAAAATGACTTTGTATTTATTTGTATTTATATTCCATATGGATTATGTTTCAAAAAATTATTTGTTGCATTTATGGAGAGCATTGGTTGTGTTTCAAAAATCTTCATTATATTTATAACTATCTTAGGTAATGGATTTTGTAGACACTAAAAACTGTCCTGAGCTTGCGAACAATATTTTTACACTAATTTGCATCTTTCCTACATAATTAAATAATATTAATTATTTAAATATTCCTTAATACCACTTTCTTCTATTAATTAAATATTTTTATATTATTTAATTAATTTACTTCTTTTGATTAATTAAATAAATTTTAATTTATTTAATTGTGTCACTAATTACTCCTTTCTCATCTACAATTAAACAAATTGTTATTTATTTAATTTTTCATTTTCATTTTTCCTCCTTTCTTTTATGATTAAATAATTGTTTCCATTTTTTATTTTTTTTTCACCACTTTTCTTCTACAATTAAATAAATTTTTATTTATTTAATTATTTATCATTTACTTCTATCTATAATTAAATAATTGGTTTCAATAATTTAATTATTTACCATTTCTTTCCATATATCATTAAATAATTGTTCTTAATTATTTAATTGCTTGCCCCCATTCTTTCCTCTATAATTAAATAATTATTTAATTATTCATTCACCGCCTTCTAAGTTAAATAATGGTTATAATTATTTAATTTATCCACCCTTATCCATCATTTAATTCATTTGCCTATGCCACAATAATTAATTACTCTTATTAATTATTGTTCCCTCAACCAATCTCCACCATTGATCATGTTACATCATCACTCAATCCTCACTGTCCATCTAACTTGAATTTCTATATTAAAGTCAAGCTATCAATCTCATTTCAATTTTAACCATAATCTTCAACATTTTTCTATCACTCATATCATCTTGAGATCTTGTTATCTTACATCTACATTGAGCTTATCATATATCTTGCACACTACATATCTGAGAGAAAATAAGCAAAATTGAGAAGAGCAATGGAAGAGAATCAACTTTGGCATAGGAATTAAGGTTTCATTGGTTTGTTATTTGATTTTTATTATCATCTTGTGTTTCATTATTAGATTAGGATCTTTATGGCTTGAATTTAGGTAGTTTTGTGGTTGCTATCGATGATTCGTTTGTTTCCCGTTATTTTCCTAGTCTTACAGATTCAATGGTGTGTGATTTGAAAGCAAATGTCTACTTATCATAAATTCAGCAAGATTTCCACATCCGCTCTTGTCTTTTTAAATCTTTTTGAGGCTATAAATTTAAGAAATATTGCATAATGTTGAACTATAGAATTTTTTTTTAAGTGTGCAATATTTTGTTTTGGGTAGTTAGTATCTATTTTGAAGGCCAAGCTATAGTAAATTATCAACATCTATTTGTGTTGGTGCAAAAATAAGGTATAGAATGTCAATTTGTTGTATGGACTTTAGTTTTCCATGAAAAGTAACAAAATCATGAATGCAATACATAAATATACCAATTGATATTATTTCAATTATTTATATAAAATTTCATTTAAGCTTGTTAGCTCATATGCTTTTGTAATTTCCTTGATGTATTCTTTAATTATGCTCTATAAAATCCTCTCTCACCTAGTTATATCCCATGCTTTCTTTCTTTCAAGTACAAGACTTCTTATAGGAGATAATTCCTAGTTGTTTAAGTAGGATGATCCAAGCTCCTCAATTTTCTACGTCTCATTTTCTTATCTTACTTTGATAACTAGGATCACTTATTCAACTACCCATCAAATGTGCCTAGACCCATCAATTTGAGTCCCTACACTTTATTTGGCTTGACACAATTTATGAGTTATTTGAACCTACCATATGCTAGTTTTCCTTAGTGTAATAATTATTTTCAAACTTCTTAAAAGGAATTTTTCATTTGTATTACAAACTCATTGGCACACAACTTCTATTTAAAGCATAATATTATACCTTGTTAAAGCATCAAGGACCACATCTTCCATTCCCCTATTATGACTTCTTTCATTTTTTGGATTTTTCTATAATTTTGTAGGGATATCATCATAAATTTTCCTTGCCACAAGTTTTACCATCCTAAATGATAACATCTTGTGAATAAGGAAAAGGATATGGAAATCTACAACTGGGATTTATCAATATACATATATCCATAGTGACTAAGAAGCATATTTTTATTTGTATGTGTATCATTTCATCTTGAAGTATTCATAATGCATTATTTTGAGAATTTTATTTAAAACAAAGCTTCTAGAGGTAGGGTAGACTTGTTGGCTCCCAACCATCACAAGAATTATAACTACTCTCAAATGAGTGAACTAATGACACAAATTAGGTAGCAGAGTGCTAATCAGTGAGCAAGGTATGCTGCTTTGAGGTAGCCAAGTCTATTGACAAAAAAAAAAATCATGTGGTCAACTTTGCATATGTGGTGTTGCTTCCAATGAATAATCAATGGATTCAACTAGCAATAAGGCCCCTCCAGTACTAGCCCCAAACCATCCTACAATTAAGAAATTTAATTTATAAGGAAGATAGATAAGATTTACAAGCCAACTAAACTTCTTAAACTAACACACCTAGAGAGTCAACATCCATTTAGAAAGAAGTTCATTTCAAAGAGAAAATGATGATAGCTTTAGCATAACCTTGTAGTTGTATTCAATAGCCCAAAATAAATCACTTAAGCTAAAATATCAAAATCAAATAATTTACAGTAACCTAATAAAGGAATAAGAAAAAGGTGACTAGAGTAAGTCATTTGAAGGGCCAATAATAAACCACATAACACATTTTCTACTCACTAATACTTAATATTAGATGGATTTTCAAAGCTTAATGTTAGGGTTAGAAGGTAGATATCTAATAGTTAAATACAGATTTGATCAATAAAATAGAGAAATAAAACACACAAAAAATTATAGCAGCAACAAGACAACATGAAGAATTTAACGTTGTTCACCCAATATGGGCTACATCCACAAAACCACAACCATCCAATGATTTTATTATCCAATGCAAAACATATTAAAATCTCACAAATAATGCCCCTCTACAACTCCCATCCCAACCTCTTATTACAAGCCTTTTAAAAGCTTCCAAAATTAGGGTTTTAGAAAGTCATTTTTTATTTTGTCGGTAACGAAGCGAAAAAAAAATTCTCGAGGGTTGTTGCCCCCAAACCCCCACTCAAGGCTCGGCCTAACCCCAGACCTCGACGAGGATACAAGAAGAGTGTACAGTATAGCATGATCAGTCACCACATACCAACACTTAATCTACAATATTGAACTTAATAGGATGTTAATACTCATGACCTATCATCATGTGAAGTAAGAAAGAGCAATGAAAGGATGTAAGAATGTTATTATAGCTCTAGATGAGGACATCAAATCTAAAGAAATTGTGACTATTTTCAAGTCAAATTATGATAGCATTCAAGATCAATTGAGTTGGATGGATGTGAAAAGAGGATCAAGATAGCATTCAACAATAAATCACTTAAGCTAAAATATCAAAATCAAATAATTTATAGTAACCTTTTAAATTATAAGCAAAAGGTGACTTGAGTAAATAATTTGAAGGGCCAAGAATAAAGCGCATAATATATTTCTACTCACTAAGACTTAAGATTAGATGGAATTTCAAATCTTAATCTTACAATATTGAACTTAACATGATGCTAATAATTAGGAGGTCATCATGTGAAGTAAGAAAGAGCAGTGAAAGGATGTAAGAATGTTATTATAGCTCTAGATGAAGACATCAAATCCAAAGAAATTGTGATTCTTTTCAAGTCAAATTATGGTAGCATTCAAGATCAATTGAGTTGGATGGATGTGAAAAGAGGATCAAGAGAACATTCAATAATGTGGCATATAATTGCATATTTTCCTTATAATGAGACTTTTGTGCATCTATAGTGTTATTGTCATAGAAAGACAAGTAGGTTGTAATTCCTCAAGCTTTCGCTCAAGACATTAATAAACAAAAAATGTACTTGAAAAAAATAAAAATGTATAGCAAAAGTGTTATAACATAATCACATAACAAACTAGCATGACCAAGGTGTCACCTGCAACCCATATTGACACAATTAGCATACACTCCAAAGCACAAATATAATGACACAAGCATTTGATTTAACTCAACCCTAAGGTAAGTCACAAAGATTGGCATGAACATTGAGGCATAAAAGAGATATAGGTTGACCAAAACCATAAGGCTACCTTCCCAACATCTCTATTAAACCATCCTCTAACTTTTATTGGGCTACTAAAACTAAAAGGGTTGGAACTAATAATTTGGCCTTTAGAAATAAATTTCTTGTGATTCAAACTTTGAGGTCCACTATGGACATGGAGTGTGTTCCCAAGTCATGTTTTTCTTGATCTTTAGGTCTCACTACAATGCCAAAACACTCCTAGGAGGGAGATGGATAGGAGACCTAAATATGAGCGACCTATTCCAAAAAGCATAACGGGGTTGTCTACCTAATCACAAATCCACCTTTTCCATGTTCATTAGGAAGAGGGATAGTGCAAAAATGATTAGAATTGACTTTCAACCCTCAAGGTGAGTCAACCCTAGGTTTGGACACTATGCTACCTTAACTTCCTCATGACAGAAATGACTGAACAACAGTTTTGGGAGAAGAATAAAAGTGCATTAATAATCAAACTTATGAAATCTAACACTTGAAACATGAAGTATTATGATAACATTGATAGAAGCAACCATTAACCAGTAGATCTGAGAAGGTTAAGATGGCATGTACCTAGCTCCAAAAGTGGGTTTTATGCTTTGTTGAAGGACATATATGCCTAGGGGCAAATGGGTCTCTGTACAAGGATTTGAAAATTCTTTTTACAGTCCTCAAATCCTAGATCTAAGCTTCTGATTCCACCAAGTTTAACTATGGGAAAGCCGAAAATAAAACTTGTAGGTGAGTTTTCGTGTCCTAACAACTTTGATGACAACTTTGACAACTTTGCAAAATTACACTTTTGATCCACGCTCAATCCTTCTTCACTTGAAAATCTTCAAACACAAAGAGAGGAGATTTTTTTTTGTTTTTGGTGGATAATGGTTTGCCTTGGGCAAACCCTAGTTTGGTAATTAAACTTTGATAATGAAATAATGATAAAATGAAGGAATTGATGAATGAACACTAGCTTGTTGCAACTCACCAAACACTTTAATGGTTTCCCTTAGAGGATTGAAGTATAACACATCACTCCAAGGATTGGTTCTTGCATGAAATGGTTTGATTGATGATGGATCTTGATGCTTGAATGCTTGCTTGAAACTTGAAGCCTACATCACAATGTTAGCTACAAAAACATTCATGAACACACATGAATCTTGACATCATGATAAGATCTTGAATGTTGCAATAAATGATTGATAAATCTGTACTCTCCAATGCTCTTGACAATAATATTTGCTCATGTGAAACTTTCCTTAATGTTAGATGATTTGAATTGATAAAAGACCTTGTATTTATAGGTATTTCCTTAATTACTCAACAATTAAACATCACAAGCCGACCTTTGCAAATTTGAATTTAGATCATTAAAATGCCACCAAAAACATATTAAAATATGAGTCTTGATACTTAAGGAGGACCCATTTTCCAAGATACATTTTCCAAGATGTGTAATTAAGTGTAGGCATTGATTAAATGTGGGTTTCCCTTTTGGAAAACGAAATTAATTACGCTTGTGAATGTATAATTGGGCCAATTAAAGGCTTAATTAAGTCCAATTAATTAAGGGGATGCAAACATAATGTGAAAATATAAAGGAGTACATTTTTCGACACTGCAATACCATATGCATTCATTAGTATGATGTATGTAATAGTTTGTGAGAGAATCTATGTCATTTAAGATGTGCAAGAGCATCTATGACATTGTAAAATGTATTAGAGATTCTAGGATGTGAATAAGAGCATGTAAGAGGGAGGTTAAAAAGTTGAATAGGAATCTTGACTCACTTATGGTATGTAAGAATGATATATCATAAAACATTTTTCTAAAGGAGCTAAATGATGAAATAATGTGTCCAAGTTTAGTGGGAGGGTGTGATGTGTTTATGCTCCATAAGGGAATATTTTATTATTAACTCGTTGACCCATCATGCGATCTGGGTCATAAGAATTCTTACCATGATATTTTGGGATTTTTTTGGTCCATTGTAATGTCTTTTGGTGGTTTTCTAGTCTTCCTTAAGTCACACTGAGGGCTTGAATTTAGGCATTATGGATTATGTATTACTAGGTTATGCTGCCAATTTTCCTCTAGATTGTAGGTGTTGATCCATGGAAGGCATGGAACCTAATATATTATTGCAATTGTGTTCTTGTTGGTAGCACATTGGTTTCATTCATTTAGAGGCTAGTTTTTTCTTGAAAGGGTTTTACCAAGGTATAATATTTGTGTCTTTCTTGTTGTGTTACCTTCTATTCTTTCTCTCATTCTTTCCTTTAGAAATGTTGTTTTGCATGTCATTATGTCGTAGAATTTTTTGTAGATTGGTTTATATAAATTTCTCCTCATATGATCAACGTGGAAATACTTGCATGTTTACTAATTAAACTCTGATTTAAATTTAATAACTTAGAAGTTTGTAGACATATTTCTTAACATATTATTGTATGAAAAATAATATATATGATTCCTAATCTATCTCTTCAATTTAAATGTCTCGATGAAATTTTAACTACTAAGAAAATCTAAAATTCTTTAGAAACCATTATGCAATTATAATTGTCTTCAACTGCTATTAACTCATTAATCTTGTGAACACTATCAAACTCTTCATCTTTTCTATAAAACCTCTAGTTTAAAAACATTTAACTTGACTCATTCTTTCTCTTTGATTACTTAATCAGAAATTCAAGTGAATTCCTTTCTCAATATCTAGACACCCAATCAAGCCCATTGTTACTTGAAGTGAGATCCACAAACATACACTTGGCTCTTTAATAACCATATGATCCATCCTTGATGAATAGTCTAATCATTAAAATTTGGGATTTGATTGCATATACCCACAAACATGCACTTGGGTCTTTATAATATCTTCACATAAGAATCCTCCAGCTGTACCCAACTGGTGGCACCTTCATATATCAACTCAACAAGCGGGCCAGCCTAATCATTGCTTGATCCCTTTGATCTTGAGTTCAGACATGGCCACCACCACTAGCTGAACCAATTGACAACAGGTTCCTGATCATCATACTCTCTGAGCACACATTGGGCTTAGCACGATTAGCAGTTAAGCCAATTCATAAATGTGAGAATGAAGAGGCATAAACACAACAAATTTCCATTTCATGGCCGGCTTGGGGATAACCAAAAACAAGTACTTTATAGAGTACCAAGCTCTCTTTGATTGCATGTTCAAGCTTTGTTGCTTTTCTAACTCCTCAGGCTTGAAGAACACTCGAAATCCATTAACTCAGTCAACTTATGTGGGGTACGTTTTCAGTTTCTTCCACAGCAACCGACCAAACTAATCATCAAGTATGCTGTCAAAGGCCCATGCTCAACAAACTCTTCTTTTGATCAGATTCTATTCAACCCAATTCATGAAAACCAAACTGCTATGAAAAAAAATTAGAGGTCATCAAGAAAATTATTCGAGACAGCCAAAACTATTTCCAAAAGGATCAATTCACATTTATGATGAAACTTGAACTGTAACACATCATTCTTTTTAAACACCAGACTAATTTCAAAATTGAGAGGACATTTACACAACCTAATAAAGTTGAGGTGGGACATCTGTAAGGACCAACAAGTTGAGAAACATCCATGCAGCAGGACTTCCATGAATGAGAATAGGGATAAAGAGAAATAATTAAAGAAAATTTAGTGGTCCAGATTTCTTAGAAATTGGGTAGGTTATGATCACAATAAATATAACCTTTAAAAATGAGTTGTTCATCTTTTTGATTGATGAACTTTTCGACTATTTCAAAGAGAAGATTTTTAAATGAGTTGTTCATCTTTTTGATTGATGAGCTTTTGGACTATTTCAAAGAGAAGATTTTTATGTTGTTTTTTTTTTTTAAATCAAGATGTGAATTAGTCAACCGAAATTCAACTCAAGCATTTGTTGATAACATATTTATATTTATTAGGCTTTGCGATGTCTTTATTGAAGCAAAAGGTGTAATAATGTGATCTTGTAATTACAAAATATATGCGAGAAGCTACATGTAGAAAGTTTGACTTAACTAAATGCATGTCATGTCTAATTGAAAAATGAAGAAGAACTAGGAAGGGAGGAAGAGTCTTATATAAGTAGAGATGGACTTTTCTTAAATAAAAAGTAAGTATAAAAATTCTACAAGAATTAAACTTTAATTATGGAAATTATTCAATCTATTAAAATTGAACTTTAATCATATAATTTCCACACAATCTATATTGAACATATTCTCATGTATAAATTTGCATTATCTCAACATCATAATAAAATTCACAAAATTATAACTTATAGAAAAACACATATAGAAAATTGAAACTTATGCTTCACAAAAAAGATTATTAGATATAGAAAATTAAAAATAGTTTATTTATAAATTATTAATAACACATGATATTTTTTTTATAAATTAAAAATGATTTATTCAATAATTTCTCCTCTCTATCTAGAAAGATTTAAAGTGCCATATTAATAATATGTTCAAGCAAATCAGCAAATCATAAAAATAGTGCTTGTTCACCATTTCATGTAATATTTCCATGAAATAATAAAACTCACCTCAATTTGGGTGATACGATTAAAAAACTCAAAACAAAAAACACCTTTGCATTGGTTGGTCAAGAAGTTTTGCTGAGCTAAGAACATATTTGGAGGGATAGGATAGAAATGGGGAATGACAACTATCAATTAAATTATAGGATGAACATTACTAATGGATTTCATCCATGGCTTTGCTAGTATACTTTATTGACATAATTTGTTGATGGACTATTATCCACAACTTGGTTGACAAACAATAGCTTGTGAATTTTGATGGACAATGTTTATGCCTACTAATTGATAGTTCTAGTTTCTCATTAAGATAAAATTTGGACTTTAGTTTGCTTCTTCCATCAAAAATATCTTTAAAAATATATATTTATCTTGTAACATAATATATCTAATATATTAGGTAAGTGCACGAAGTTGTATATATTTGACAATTAGATATCATCATCTATAATAACTTTTAATTGTCATTTTAAAAAAAAAAATTGTCAACCATATTGCTAAAGTCAATTTTTTTTGTTGTTTTCATGATATTGTACTTGTAGGTTTAAGGTCGAGAGTTGGATTTCCAAGTCTAAACAAAAGAAAAATCATGAGTTTCAAATATCAAATTTTATGAAACATATACTAGCTTTAAAATGCATACATATTCTAAAAAGGAATTAATATATGATGCAAATAGAAATGAGTACCCATTTTAAAATGGGTACCCATTTCATTTTAAAATGTATACCTATTTTAAAATGGGTACTTGTTTTATAAAGGTGGAATTTTAGGTTCGAGATTTTGATCCTTAACTAGTACCCATTTTTTACGAAGTGAGTACCAATTCATTTCAGGATTTTTTTCAAGCCCGACACTTCCACTAAAAATGGACTCATTAGCTTGCACTTACCCTATTATAATTTTTAGCATAAACTTTTTTAATTGGTAACATAAATATTTCTAGTATTTCTAATGGAGAAGAAAGGCACAATTAGTCAATTATATGCTTAGACTAAAATCAAGCACTTTTTACTCTTTACTATTTTTCCTTAAAACCTTAATCAATTATATAACTATTTTTCATTTAATTGCATCTCAAGTGAAATAAAGAAAGATATTTTGATAAAAGATATATAAATAGGGATGGAAAAATATTAAAATATCAAAATGAGGGAAAAGATTATTTTCTTAGAAATGTACTAAATTTGGGTTCTTCATTGCCCCTAATTTACTATATTCTATGCCCTTAGAATTGGTAAACTCTTGAATTCATTTTTATCAACCTTTTCTTCTTGTTTGTGCCTATCTCTCTACTTCTTTCTTTTCCTCTTTTACATTGATATTTGGGGTAATGGTTTACTATACATATTATTTAAAAGAGATAAAGGTGAATTAAGGACTAAGATGCCTCCAAAATAGTGTCCTAAAAAGAATAAGAACATGAAGAACATTGCAAAAGCACTAAGAAGTTGTAGACAATTATCGAATGATGATTGCTATGGTGTTGAAGTGAAGAACCTCCTCTGAAATAGATGATGAGAAGGATCAAGAAGATAATAATTTGTCTGAGCGACCCTAATGACACTACTCAAATCATAAGAAAAACAAACACAAACATTTGGAACTCCTAGATACAAATGGTACAAGTACCAATAGTTTGAAGAAGACTGATCAAGTGAAAATAGGTCACCTCCAAATAATAGAAAGGGAGAACCAAGACAGGTTCCCTGAAACACTATGTCACCAAGAAGTGCATGTAGGAGAAAAAATATCTGAATGTGCACATGAAAGTAATTGCAAATAAAAAGGATGTGTAAACCAGGGCACACATGCATGAGGCATGAATCACTAAGATTTGATGTTGTTGTGGAAGGAACACTCACTTGAAAAAGGTGTGATGAAAAAAAGGCACTCACAACCCCCCATGACACTTTATAATATAGTGAGAGTACAAAAGGCATAATAGGATGTGCAAAATTTCCAAAAAGATACACCAAAATGATACTTTATCTTAGTGTGTCTACAAAAGAGAAATTACATACAAAAGATGCTCAAAATGTCCAAATATGAGAAAATGTTGGAAATACATGTAGAAAAGCCTTAAAACTCATCCCATACAAACAAAAAGTTTCCAAGAGTTAAAATGTCAATGCAATTCACCAGAATGTGAAAACACAAAAAATTGAATAAAATGTACTTGGAGATTTTATTTTAAAAATTGCATGGATGGATGTGAAGATCTTTAAAATATCATCCCAACTTTGCTAGAATCACGAAAAATAGAGAAATAGGTCAAACATTGTGAGTTTGAGAGTGACAACAACATATCTGACTTTGACAAGCAATAAAAAGTGCCAACAAAAGAATTTGAGAAAAAAATAGCACCAATTGATAGTGCTCAAAACTGAATTTCTAACAATATCTCATTTGCTCAATTTTGATAACTAAGCGAAAAGTTATCGTGATTTTTCCAATTCTACTAAGTTTCCACAAAAGACAAAATTTGTTGGTCCTCTGGCTTGGGCGTTGGTCACCCATGTGACTGGGTGGCACGGGGGCTTAAAATATTTACCATAGGTCCACTACCAGTGGAGTAGTGGTTGGCTTAGTCATTTCCATTGCAGTCAGTAGGTCACAACAGTCAGCAAGCCACAAGTCCCTATATATAGCGCAACACTTAAAACACTGTAATTTATATATCTTTTATTTTATTTTATTTTCACCATATGGTATGGCCTGATAGGGGTCGTATAAAGGCCCTTGCACAAAAATTTCCTTAGAAGCTCATGATGCCAAAATTGAGCAAATTTATAGTCAAAATTTGTTGAAGTAGCCTTCTAAACGTAATGGTGAAGTCCTTTTCACACCAAAATGCACCAAAAATCACCCAACTCCAAAATTGCAAAAAAAAAGAATATTCTAGATTTGATCCTCTAACCTTAGTTGAAAATAACTCAAAAATGGAGAAGGGGTTCACTGAATCCACTCTTTGATACCATGTTAGAATTGTGAATAAACATGAGACACAAGATCAAACAATGAACAAAAACACCTTCCATGCAAAGAGAGTTGTAAATAATGATTTTCTATATTCTCAACAAGAAAATACTAACATAATGAACCTTAAGGATCTTCAAGGAGATCAAGAGATAATAAAATAAGGGTGAGTTCTTTATAGGGGTAACCCTAAATGATACAGGGATTAGATCATGACAAGTGTTAACATCCTATGTGATGAGACAAAATGATGTAATAAAAGCTCACTCTAGTTAATAGAAAAAAAGACTCCTAAGTTTAGTTTAAGTGCATGAGAATAAATTAGTCTAATATAATCAATTAAAGATTAATTAATTGTTAGCCAATGCATGCTTACTCTAACATTTTTTATTCCTAAACCTTGACACTTTGATTTATGTTATCTTTTGGATTTGCATGTTTAGACTTATCCTTGCCCACATGCTTGGATGTAAGAGTTATGAAGTATCTCTGATCTCCAGTTGTTGACACTTTTTCTTATATATCCTTTCAAAGTAAGAGATGTCAAGATACCTTTATTTTCTCAAATTTGGTATGGAATATGAAGTACTCCCAATCTCCAATCCTTGACATCTTATCCTTATACTTCTTTGGCGATCAAAGCTTTGGTCATCCTTATTAAGGATTTCGTTTGGGCATGAGTCATGATATATCCTTGAATCCCAAAATTTGATTCTTCATAATGAGTTATCTCAAGTCTCCAACATTGTGGCAATAAAATATGAAGTTTTGTAACTCCCTGTCATGCCACCAATCAAACGATGGAGTGTTGGTGCAAATAAAGTCTTGTATAGGTAGTTAATTCATTACTAGGGGACTTAGGGGACTTATTTACATGTTAAGTTTACTTAGGTCCTAGAAGGGAATCTTTCTAGAAGGTGTTAGTTGTCATTAGTTGTCATCTTATCTTTTGAATTTTAACACATGTGTCCTAGGTAGTTGTGATATGTTTTCACATTACATAGGATTAAGACACTTGTCATAATCTCATTTAATCCTGTGTCTCACATTGACTATATAACCAAGTGGTCTCGTGTAAATTGTTGAAAAATGAGGTGTTTTCTTAGCTTAATACTCTGTAAAACTTTAATATTGCTGATCTAAGTAAGTATTTTCTTTGTTACATATATTCTTTGTGGATGATTATCTTGATTAATCCATTTTACTGTTGTAGAATGTAGAGAGAAGTTGATAGAAGAACTAGATAGGATATTAGAAAGATCACACAAGATGTATCGTGGAGAAACCCTTTCGAGAAAAAAACTCCACCAAGAATTATTCTATTATTCAATCTCTGAATTACAATAGCTCCAATTCTTGCTTGAGAATGCTTCTTCTGTCTTTACCAATCTTCACACCTGTAATAACAATTATAAAAACTCTATTCAACTTGAATGAGATATAGAGACAATATGCAACCTTGTAATATCCAAATGGTGATAATTACAATGCATAAGCTCAAGCCCTTGAAAAGGTACGCCATATTCCTTCAAGTTGAGTTATTCAATGAAGACTAAAGCTTACAACATGTGCTTCATGCATTTGGGTATCCCAAATTGAAGCTACAACTTCTCCTTCACTTCGGTGATAATTCCAAAGCTCTTCCTCAAAGTTGGCACCCCTAAGTAAAGCTACTTAACTGAGCCTTTAGAAATATCTTATCATGCATGAGAGGTAAATCCAATAAAGCATCTTGGGTGCCCAAGTTGGCTTCAAGTGCTTTATAGTTAACTGAAACATTTACTCAACACCATTCCCAAAGAATGGTCATCCCTTGTTAACTGAGGTACTCCTTGTTACTGTCATACAACTCAATGTTATTAGCCATGCATTACAAGTTAACTAAAGCTAACTACATGCAACTCAAAATAACCAACATGCATGCAACATGCACTTGCATGCAACTGAAGATAACTGAACTGAACTGAACTGAACTGAACTGAACTGAACTAATTTGAACTGAACTTAACTGAACTTCAAGCATGCAAACATCAAATCCTAACTCCTAGGATCTTTACATGCATTTAGAAGTGTTAACTGTTACTCCATATAGTTAACTGGACACAAGGTGAGTTGTCACCTTACCATGTGAGTGTCCCATGTGTCCCTATTATTTAGGAACTCACTATGGACACCCTCACATGCTTCTTACACTTAGAATTAATTAAAAATGTCAATAATCATGATTATTTCATCAAATATTAATCTCATCCTAATCTTAGTGTTGTTGAACACATTCCAAGAATCTAGGAGATACATGAAATAATTAATGTTTAGGATTTGCAATTAAATGGCATCCTATTTCCAACATAAATCATATTGTCATATTAGAAACCAAGATCACCTGCATGCAAAGGGATACCTGTCACATGCAAAAGACATGCAGAACCAAAGAAGATGTTCTATAAACCTCAAAGTAAAAATGCATTAAGAGAATCAATTATTACAAAGATGATCAATCCTTATGAAGGAGATCAAGAAACCCTAAAAGGGAAACTCTAAATGAAACCCTAGTGTGCACACTTAATAATTAATTAATTATTAATGTGCCTAAGTTTAGCTTAAGTAACTAAAGGAATAAGAGACTTAATTAATTAATCAATATGATATAATTAATTAAGCATAATAACTTATTACTCTAACAGTCACCTTACCATGTGAGTGTCCCATGTGTTCCTATTATTTAGGAACTCACTATGGACGCCCTCACATGCTTCTTACACTTAGAATTAATTAAAAATGTCAATAATCATGATTATTTCATCAAATATTAATCTCATCCTAATCTTAGTGTTGTTGAACACATTCCAAGAATCTAGGAGATACATGAAATAATTAATGTTTAGGATTTGCAATTAAATGGCATCCTATTTCCAACATAAATCATATTGTCATATTAAATTTTTGGATAATTAATTCCATTACAATCTTGAGCATTACATATTGATCTCTCTTGTGCTTTCATGAAGTGCCTAGATCTTGGGTGGCTATAATCTTCAACCAAATATTGCATGGTGTAGAGTTATTCTATACCAACTCTTACATGGCATCAGAGCTTGTGGTATTGCTTCTTGTTAGTCTTTATTGAGAGATCTAGGTTGAAAATCTTGGTAGATCTTAAAAATTTTAGTATGCTCTTCTCTTGCATTGAATGATGATCTGGAGAATCAGAAAAGCTTGGAAGAAATACAAAATTTGGGGGTTTCCTTTTTGTAGCTTTGTATTGCAGGTTCAAATTAGAGCTTGTGAGTGCAAATATGAGCTCACCATTAAGTTCAAAGGGTTTGAGAAAGTCAGTTTTACCTTTTGTTTTGTCCAAATTGGACATATGAGGCCAGGACTATGAGGGTTTGAAGCTAAAGTGTGGTTACTAGATCTAGAAGATAGCTGCAATTTTGGAGCACTTTAGGCCATATCAAACCCTACCATCGCATCTAGGAGGCCCAAAAACCCCAAGATCGATTGTCAAATTGCGAAAATCTGAGCACTTGAACTGGAGCCTGAGGAAAAAAATCACCCAATTTTCCCATCCATGTGACCATACGGTTGCTTCATAATCGCAAGTCGAAAAATCGTATGGGTCAGAAAAAATTGTAGGTCTGAAAAAAATTATTTCGGGTCAATAAAATTTATTTTTGATTTTCTATAGTTTTTATTTGAATTGTATTAAATAAAAAAATACTCTGCGCATTTCGCATACCTGCTATGGTGCAAGGTACCCACTACAGGGTACCTACCACTAGCATTACATCACATGGTAGTCGCACAGTGGACCGCGTGGCTAGGCGTGGACCCCGCCTGGTATTGGTCAACTTTCAAAAATTGGCAGTGAAAAATCAAATATTTCACTCGTTAAATTATACCGCCATAGATTCTCTGAGCATATTTCATTAGGGAATATTCCGCGTTCTAAAAATATATATTTTGGTTGATTATTTCGACCCCCAGGCAACTTGCGGCACCCATTTAAACGTCAAAATTAAGCCTATTGTTATGTAGAATATTTCAATGACCAAGGGCATATTTAGTGATGAAGGACCCCTGGCCGTCAAATTTAGGCCCATCAACTACTGACATCACCATTGCATTAGTAGTGACATCAATATGCCTTAAAAAAATTTTGCCCCCCTCTCCAATGCACTTTTCGTTTTGGAAGGAAAACTTTGAAGGCCCATAACTTGGTCACCCTGAATCCCTTTTTCGAGCAATTTTTTTTATTTGAGGTATAATTTCATGCTCTACGCAATGGTACAATTGGTTTTTTATTTTGGTTCTTTTTTTTTTCTATTAATTGAATATTCTCATAGGCGTTGCTGAGCAGTTCTAATTTTTAGAACTTCTAGGGCTCTGTTCTTGCTCCTATGGTAACATTTTTTAGTGATTTTTTAAATTGCTAATTTTTTGTTTAATTTCTAGTGGTCTGATCAAATTGATCTCATTGTATGTAAATATTTTACTTTGAGCTTGTGGCCAAATTTGGCAATTTGTATGCATTAAGATCAAGTCCACTTCGTTGTTGATGGCAAGTGGCACCTACAATCGCACTAAGTATAAAGTGTCATAAATAATATATTGTTGGGGGGGTATCTTGATTGAGTGAATTTGGGGGGGGGGGTAATCTTGCAGTGGTTGATTTCTTTCTTTTGCTTGGTTTGTGTTCTTGCAATGGGGAAATGTCAAATTGAACTCCTAGCTCCATATAGTTATGCTACATGAAGAAAATTAGTATGGAATTATCTCATGATGAAAGGTCTAATAAGCTATCTAAAGGAAACTATTTCTCAACCTACTGATGCTAAAGAATTGACAAGATGGGAGTTTGATCATGAGAAAACACTTGGATGCATATGCTCATTAGTCTCATTTGATTTATAATTTCATGTTAAATCATGCAAAACACCTAAAGAGGCTTCGGAGGATTTTAAAAATTTATATGGTAAAACATATAAGATTAGGGGATATTAGATTGATAATGATTTGATGAATCTTGATCCTAAAATTTTTGACCACATCCAAGACTACATATCCAAAGTTAAGCAACTAAGAACACAACTAAAAGGTTGCAACATCGATAAAGAGGATTTAAAATTGATTCTGAATGTGTTATCCAAGCTTGGTCCTAAGTATTCAGTATTTGTTTTTGGCTTTCATACCCATCAACTTTCTATGGGAGCATCATATGTTGATCCTAAGTTTGACGATTTAAAAAATCTCCTAATCCAAGATGAAGCTAAGTTAATGAACATGGGTCTAATCAAGTCTTTCAAGTTACAAGCATTGTTGGCTAGTGAGTCTAAGGTACAATAAGAATCAGGGAATCTTAATATGAAGAAAAAGAAGAAAAAGAATAAGCCACATAAAGAATATGAATCCTCTCCCTCAAAAGGAGAATCATCTAAGAAGGAGAAGCCTACATGTGCATATTGCAAGAAATTAGGGCATGATGAACACCAATGTTATTCAAAATAGATTGATGAGTTGAAGAATCTTCTTAAGAAGCATCAAATCAATGAGTCTCATCATCAAAGGGTTCATCTTCCTCTTCTTTAGCAAAGACCAATAGAAATAAGGGGCAAGCACTTGTTGCAATTGTAGATTCTAAGTCAAAGAGGTGGATACTTGATTTAGGAGCCTCACATCACACGGATTCATCAGAGAGTATGTTCTCTTCATTTGAGACTTGTTCATAACCACACATCTTGATGGATAACAACACATATATGCGTGTTTGAGGGAAGGGATCCATTGGCATGGATGGTAGAGCATTCAATGATGTTATTTGTGTGCCTTAATTGTCAACAAATATACTTTCTATCTATCAGATCACACATGGTGGAGTAGGCAAGAGTGTTGAGTTCACACCAGATTCTATCATAATCTAGGATTTACATAGCAGAGATACAGTTGCAATTGGGGAGGTTGATCACCAATCTCGAGTCTACCCCTTCTCACATTTTTCTCCTAATGATTCAACATATGTTCACATTGAGGCCTCTTGTGTGGACATTTTGAGGAGATTCAATATGGTCATTTGAATCTTGGTATTGTTTCATCTACTAAGGATTTAGTGACATGTGCTAATATTATATCTCCTTCATCTACTATTGTACTTGAGGATTCTTATGATTCTATAGTTTTGGTTCCTTGTGATTTAGTGCAGTAGGACATTCATCGTCTTCCAAAGATGGATTCTTGGGATGATTACTTAACAAACATTGGCAATTTTTTTTGTGAGTCCTACATTTCAAATTTGGGAGACATCATCAATTGCATTCATCTTCTCTTTGATGGAGATGATCATTCTTTAGTTATTTTGAGGGAACACTTTGACCCTCTTATTCATTCTCTACATGATCATTCTTTGTAGTTTGATGTGTGGATTATTTTGGACAACATTTTGAGGAGGCTTCTTTGTCTTCATAGGAGGTATCCTTGTCTTTGGATTGTGTTCTACAATCATTTTTAGGAGATTTTGGATTGTCTTCTTCGGCAGTGTGGCCTAGAACACTTGTTTAGAGTGTGATAACTTTAAGCATCGACATGGAGATGCTTGAGAATAATTTAGAGACATCATCCATCATCTATCTTCCCTCATCTTCCTTTCAAGAATGGGAAGACATCCTGCATACCATCTTAGTCTTGTTTCTTCCTAAGGGGAGGAATGTTGTTCAACACTTTTGGATCATCTTTTGCATTCAATGTCGATTTTTTACCATCATCGCAAGAGACTCAACATTGAGGGGGGTCTGCATGGTCTCTCTTATTCTTCTCTCTTATGGGGGAATTTTTCCTCAAATAGGGTTTTGTCCTTCTCATGTATCATTGAGAGTATTTTGTTTTATTTTCTCTTTTGGGGATGAGTTTTGTCCCATTGGGTTTTCTCCTTTTCTCCATTTGTGAGAGGTTGCATTTGCATTTGTACATGGGTACCTAACATGGCCTCATAGCTAGGACCCATCTTTGTGTCATTTGCATAATAATCAACTACTCCCTAAGTTGCACTTAAGGGGGGTGTTGGTGTAAATAAAGTCTTGTACCTAGTTAATTCAGTACTAGGGGACTTATAAAACTTATTTACATGTTAAGTTTACTTAGGTCCTAGAAGGGAATATTTATAGAAGGTGTTAGTTTTCATTAGTTGTCATCTTATCTTTTGACTTTAACATATGTGTCCTAGGTAGTTGTGATATGTTGTCACATGACATAGGATTAAGACACTTGTCATGATCTTGTTTAATCCTTTGTCTCACCTTGGCTATATAACCAGTGGTCTCATGTGTAAATCATATTATCATATTGAATTCTTGGATAATCAATTCCATTTCAATCTTGAGAATTGTATATTGATCTCTCTTGTGCTTTCATGAAGTGCCTAGATCTTGGGTGGCTATAATCTTCAGCCAAATTTTGCATGGTGTCTAGAGTTATTCTATACCAACTTTTACAGTTCTAAAATTTTCCTAATATTCGAAACCTTGATAAATACTAGAAGGAAATAATGTAAGTATTGAAAAATGACAGTCTTGATGAAAATTTATAAATTTTTCTAACTCATTACTTCACCACCAAATTTATAAAGTTATCCAAAACACTGATTGACCAATAGGGAAAAATAAAAGTGACATGTTCTAAAGTTTGGTAACTCATTGAAATATCATTAGAGTGAAATGAAATATGATGTTAGAGGTTCTCTAGTTCTTCTAACCTCCAAAGTTTTGACAAAGTTAAAATATTCAAAACCACTATGAACTAAGAACATGTCAAAGGTTAGCAAGTTCTAAGAACCTTTGAGTTATTGTGTAGGGTTTTAAAATATCTAGATCTTCCATGAATCCCCCTGAATGGTATTAAATACACATAAAATCTAATTTATTTGAAATAATATGGATCTAATTGATTTATTTTAGATGTTATAAGATTTTGAGAAAGAAAAGATTATTTCTATAGGGCATGAAAGCATCACTATTATCATAGATGTAGGAGTTATTTTAAAGGATGTCAAAATGAATTTATTACTTGATTCAAACTCTAAAACTACCCTAGGGCTTTCCCACCTCCAAAATCTATTTTATATATCCCAAAACATGTATTCCATGCTCCTCATGCTAGAACAAAGAAGGAAACCCATTTCAGGTGCCATTAATGCAACATATCATGTTAGACATCAAAAGAAGTTTCTTGTTGCTTAGGCCACTCAAATGTGTGTATTTCATAGGATTGTTCCATGACCTACAAGATTCCTTACTAGGTCCATCTACCATGACTCATACCTACCAAATATTTTCTATTCATGATGAAGATCGATTTGAACCACTAGATCTTATTGAGGATGTTACCTTCCTCTATAAAGTAAATTCATTTCTCTTTGTAAATACTTTGATGTTATTTTTCTATATTGGAAAGTCGGACATTTATTTTCAGCCTAAGGGTTGGGAAGTTTCATCCCAAACTATAGATGGAACTTGTTGAGAACCAAATACACTAGGATATTTTATTTTATGTATTATTTCATTTCATGTTTTCCAATCAACTAGTAGGAATTTCTTGAATTTAAGAGACATTCATATAATTGAATATATAACATTTCATTTTATTTTTTTCATTTGTATTTAGTAAAATTCTCTATCATGGATATTTGTATATGATAACCATTTGGTGAATCTCATGTTCCTACCACTAGTTGCATGTTGATTTTAGGTTTTCCTTGTAAGGTTAGTCTAAGCACCCTTTCCTTTCATATTTTGGATTATTCTATTATACTACACTAGAATTGGGTGTCTAATGGATCTTATTTCACAATTTGAATTTCCTTTGAAGATTGCATTTCTCTTATAATATTGTGAATTATCTAATTGAGTAAGAGGTAGTTAATTTTGGATTTTTCTACTTATGAATCCAAAATTATAAATGAAGTTCAAACTTAGGATTTATATCTCTAGACCTTCTCTTCTTCCCTTTCCTTTTACCATTTTTAATAATATTTGGTTAGTTTAGGGTGACCATCACCACATTGAATATTTGATGTACAAGATTATTTACAGTGGCAACAACATATTCAAATTAGTGTTAGGTTTGTTTGAATCTCACTAATCTATTGGTGAAAGATTAGAAAATAATATACTTTTGGGTTAAGAACATCATGAAATCTCCCTAGATTTCAAATACAACCCATATTTTAGGATTCTATAAAAAATAACTATGTAAGTCCCTTTATGTGTTACTAGAAAAACACAACAAAAAACAAAGCTATCTCAAAGGAAAAGACTTGGACATAAGGAACCTTGGGATTATCATTTTCCTTCTTAAAACATGATTTCTTTCAAGAGAGGTGAGATGATTTTGAATTTAATTTGAATTAGTGAATGTGTCAAAATGCTTGTCAACAATTACAATCAATTATTGTCTTAGTTGAAGTTGGTTTTACAACTAAAAGAAGGTTAAATTCCTTTTATCGATAGGTGGGATATTATAGCCTCATTCAAATAGATAAAATAATGCTGATTTAAATGTCATATTATTCTATCTCAAAATTTTCTATAAGTATTAATCTTCGCTTCATTTTATACGACTTGTTGTAGGGGTTTCTTCCTTTGTTTGAATTCTTGCTCTCTTTATTTATGTAGGAGTATATCCTCTAAAACATCCTATAGTTGTTCTAATATTATTGTAGGACCTCCTATAATAGCCTTTGGACATATGTTTTCAATAATTATAAGAACTATATTACATAAGGTGTTTCATGATAATTCAGATATGAGACTATTAGGGCTTCTGTTGGTGCCATTTTAATGAGGCCATAATGGATAATATTTGAAACCCTAACTTTATAGAACTCTCCAAAAATATTTTTGAACCATCACATAAGAAAATATGACATCTTCATATTTCTTATTTATTATAAATTAATCAAAATTAAAAATGGTGTTAATAAATTCATGGAAACCTACTTTTGTAGGTAATATATTTCATGACGTGGAGAATGATCTCATCCCATGGAACTAGTAACAATTTTTTTTTATTAATTTATTATTTTAATGATATTGTCTTATTGTCTTAAGAATTTCCTTTAAAGCTAATTATGTCATACTCTAAGGGAAAACTAAGATTTACCCTCTCATGAGAGATTTATGGTAATGACTATTAAGTCTTTTTTGATTTCTAAATGGAACTAGTATACTCTAAGGGAAAACTAAGATTTACCCTCTCGTGATAGATTTATGGTAATGACTATTAAGTCTTTTTTGATTTATGGTAATATATTTCATGACGTGGAGAATGATCTCATCCCATGGAACTAGTAACAATTTTTTTTAATTAATTTATTATTTTAATGATATTGTCTTATTGTCTTAAGAATTTCCTTTAAAGCTAATTATGTCATACTCTAAGGGAAAACTAAGATTTACCCTCTCGTGATAGATTTATGGTAATGACTATTAAGTCTTTTTTGATTTCTAAATTGTGCCCCCAAAATTTTACTTTACCATTTTAAAAAACTTGACCAATATTTAAGGCAATCACATCATCAAAACTAAAAAAAATCAATAAAATATATCCATGTACACTATCTTGGAAATTTGCACCACCTTAGGATGTTTTCAAACTAGCTTGGCTCCACTAGTTCATGATGATCGAATCATCCACCCATGATGTAACAATATATGGCATAGATGAAACCACATCAATGAACCAAAAAACCTTATTTACTATGAAAGTACAAGAAATGAAGATAGAGAAGTTAAGATTAGTTTAAAGAGTACATGCATGTGATTTAGAGAGTGCTTAGCCTATTTTTCAAATTCTCTACCTCATTATTGTGTAGCTCCTCGTAATCAATTGGAGAATAGTTGATGTGCTACTAGATACTTTTCAAATACTTAGGAGTAAATAATTTATAATTAAAAATGATAATCACTTGGAATTAACTTTCTTTATGTCACTTGAGCTATCATATGATAAAGTAACATGAAACATAAGGTATTATGTCAATTTTTTATTATCATTATAAGAGAAATAATGAATCACATTATATTGGAAATTTAGAGTATAGATGATGCAAAATATACCTCCAAATTAAAATTGGAAATGCTCATTATTTGAACAAAACCAACACATAGGGGAAATAGCGAAAGGGAAGGGTATCGTATAAACAATACAATTACCAAAAGAATAGGTAGAATATCACAAGTAAGAAAGAAAAATGATGGAGGTATACACTACTAGATTGGTTTTACCAGTATATTTATTATAGTCACATATGCATGAACCAAATGTGGTAGAAAAGAGTCTCAAAACATGAATGGTGTCTTGCACACAAGGTGTCCTACAACATTAGATTTCTAGTAGCATGGCTTGTAGTAAACAATTTTATGTAGAAGAGGTTATCTCAAAGGATGGTTTTCCATTGCTCAAGTTGAGATATGATGTAATTGTGAAAAAACAAATATTTACTTTTTTTGTTCACTTAGTATTGATGACTTATTGGCATCTTAGTTTTTAGATCAATTACAACCAATAACTCTTGAAGTTTTTCATTGTTAGAAAAATATTTTTATTGTTTAATTGATACTAGCATAAATTAGAGAGGACATTTGACATGTACACAATATTAATTTCATGTGTATCTTAATTAATTTTTAAAAATGTTTTAGATAAATTCTTGTTGTACAAGTGTAAGTGGTGCCTATTAACCACCACATCCATTCAAGTTGAATACATACTACCCCGTTTGATGACCTAATTATTAAATACACCTAAATTTCATAGTGTCCCAAACAACGAGCATGAAACTCACAGTTGAAATCCTTAAAGTGGGAATCATAGAAAAGAGCCTTATCATCTATTCAAAACAATTTTTTCTTCATAAATTGGTCATGACAATGTGTTGCTATTGCAACTCAATATGAAATAATAATTATCATCTTATTTTATCTAAGGTGTATCCTCTATTTTTTTACCTCAAAAATATTCATTTCAAGTTGAAGAGTTGTTTGTAGTTATTTGGTCTCAAATCAATAGGAAGAACAACCTTCATTCCAAAGAGAAGGTTGTATGTCATGAATTTTATAATAGTGTTTTATGTTGTATGTTAGGATCAAACTACTTAAAGAAGCTAACAAGTCTAATGATATTTATGATATAGAAAAAAAATTATGCAAGAATGTTGTCTAACTTATGATTGGCCACTTTGATCTACCCATTTTCTTGGAGGTGCTTTAAGGTGAGTATAATTTATAGTGCCAAATCTCACACTCCCCAATGAGAGAAGCTATGAGATATGTGATGAACTAAGGGATTTTATTGGTGACTATCTCCCATTTTATGCCATAATATGTTAAAATTTATTTATAAAAAAACTAGATACTAGTTTTCAATCACAAGAATCCCTACAAGAATAGCCAATATAACTTAAAAAATATAATCCTTTTGATTAGAAGGTGGATTAACTAGCCCTACAAAATATAATCCACATTTCTTAAAAGACTTAATACTTATTTTCTCGAGGATGAATACCCATCTCATTTAAATATGTGGATTGGCTCGTGTGTCGATAGTGATCATAGTTTTGAATATTTTCTTGGCATCATGACAATTTCTTCTAGTAGTACCTTATATCCAAAACTTGTGGTAGCAAAGTGTCCTCTACAAGGTTTATTATGATAAGCACAAATTTTATTGATTCAAAATTCATATTCTTATATAAATTATTTCATGATATAAAATAAGCCAAGGTGGATGAGACATCTTTAGCCCATGAACATATATTGCTACATGCTACAAGCTTCCTTCAATGTCATGGAGAAATATTTTCAAGTAGTTCGCAAGTAGTTAGCTAGTTAGTTATGTCAATAAACCAGGGAATAAAGTACATTCATCTAAGAATGAATCATCAACTAGTATTGAAGCTTCACCATTTTGTAATCTAGATAGAAAATCTACAACTACATTATCATGACTAGGTTTACCATTTTTTTTAATATCAAATTCTTATAGTAACAACATCCATCTAATGACCTTACCATTAACCACTAGTTTGTTCATAGAAAAATAAATAACAACATGATCAATATATAAATAAAAATAGAATAACTAATAATATAATGATAAATTATTAATAACATAAACAATTATAATAAATTTAGTTTTGGTATCATATAATTAATTTCAATTTTTTTTTTACTATTTGTAATAAATAATAAGTGTTTACCATCCTTTTAATAACACCTATGGTTGTATGTGATGTACCTATGTAAATATGAAAAGGAAGTTTGAATTAGTATGTAACATAAGACTAGTTTGGTGGCTCACATCTCTTTAAGTATGTTAAAAACACTTTAACACTTAGGTGTCCAATTGAAATTGATATCTATGGCCAGTAAACCAAAAAGTGGCAAAGGAATTTTAGTAAAGTTTTGTATAAACTTACCATAGCATACAAGATATATGAAAACAATTCTTACATCATTTGGTTTTTGGGAAACATGAAGACCTTTTCTTACTTAAACCTTTACAAGTTCAACGTTAAAGACTTTGGTAGAAATTTTGTGACCTAGAACAATAACTCCAATCATGAGGAAATGGAATTTTTAATAATAGAGATAAGGGTTAGTGTCTTCAAATCTTTGTAAAACCTTCTCACAATTTATTTTAGCCTTGTCATAAGTTTTATTATACATAATAAATTCGTTCATGTAAAGTTCCCATGTAATCATGTATTAGATCAAAGAACATACTTAGTATAACCCTCTGAAAGGTGACAAGTGCATTACATAGTCCAAAAGGAATAAATTATATGTAAATTTCCCCATGGAAAAGTGCATATGGTTTTGTCTTAGAGCAACTCAGTTTTTCTTATACCTATTGAATATATCCATAAATGAAAAGTATTTTTTTCTAGTATAGTGTCAAGAAATTAGGAAAATGATCATTCCTAGTTGCACTAAATACCACTTTCTTTCTTCTTGAGAAAAATTTAGTATATACATGTTGATTATTTCCTTGTAATTTTATTGACCCTTTATTGGAATGTGGAAAATAATCATCTTTTAATTGTTTCCTTTGATGATAAAGAGTGTCTAATTAGGTTTCCATAGAGTTTAGAAGGTCAATCTTTATATAATCTTAAATGCTTGAAATCTCCATATGTGTAATGCCAATATTAGAGTGTAATTCTTGAGAGATGCTCCCTTGATACCCACGAATGGTTTGAGACATATAATAAGAGTAGTTCTTGCAAAGCTCACAAATATCATCAAAAGAAAGTTGAGACATATTATTGCCTCTCGTTAATTGAAGTGGTTACTTGTAGGAATCTCTTATTGCTTGTTAAAAAAATATTTTAATTGCTTGTGGATCCAACTTGTTCTAATAATCATGTTACAAACTAAACAAAAATCACTCCATATAATATTCTATATCTTCTTCTTCTCATTGTACTATTTAGAAGAACTCATTCCTTATGCTTTTGCTTAAAAACAATACTATTAAAATTTTCTTAGGAACTACTCCTTAATTATATCCCTAGTGATAATTCCATTCCTTCAAAGCCCCATGAACCAACTAGAAATGTATCATTAAAAGTAGCAACAATAACTTTAGTTTATGCGTATCACTCTAATAATTATAACCGTGACATATAAGTCAAATAAAAGAAAAAGTTAGGATCTTCACTAGCCAAGCCATGAAAATTTGGAAGAGAAAAATATAACTTACATTTTTTATTGGTACCTCCTCCTTAGTTAAATTCACCAGGAGTTCAAAAGAATCTAGATCATTATTGGTAAGGGAATGATCAACATCAACTTCCTATTCTGCCAATTCTTGATGCTCCTTTAATTACTTTTCTTTCCTCCTAGGATTCAAAAAATAATAAATTAAGTTGGACGAGGACGATACATCTTTTTGAAAGTTTATCGAAAATCCCCTTTGATAAGCTTGTAGAATCAAGAGGACTACTAAGATGGATTAATGGTATTCTTAAATTTATAGTTCATGGATCCTTTTCAAGAGTAGCTTCCTCTTCCACTTCACTCATAAATGAAGAATATGTTTTGATAGGATTGCCAAAAATACCTTATTTGCCCTCAATCCCACAAGTGTTCTCATGTGCCCTCTTCTTCCCTAAATAGAAGTATATTTGAATTTTATCATTAATTAATAGTTCAAATATTTCTTTTTCAATATTAGTAGTCTGCTCCCTAGTAACTTTAGTTGTAGATTGTTCTTGACCTTTCTTATGTGAGTTTCATTTAATTTTTATAGTTCCTACACCATAATTAGCAATAGATTAATTTAGAATAAATTTATCTTTAAAATCTCTTTTGGAATTCTTGAATCTATATGATTTATCCTAAATAGTATACTCTAGAGACATAATAAAGAAATGCTCTATATTAACTCAGCTCTACCCCTAGGACACTAGTATTAATTCATACCTTGTAATCTATAGGTTTTTGACACCATTCATAGGAATGGCACCAAAATGTTTGGCCTATGTTGTTCCTTTGTCAAACTTAAAATTTGATTTGAGCACATAGAAATTCAACTCAAATATCTATTGATAATAAACTTATGACTATCGAAGTTTGTGGTGCCCTTGTCAAACTGAGGGACTTAATTGAGATGAACAAAATGGATGCAACACCTAATTGATAGATGAAGAAGAATAAGAAGGAAGGAAGAATACTAGATGAGTGAAGATGGATCTTACCTAAATATAAACTAAGTACAAAAAATCTAGAAGAATTGCACTTTAACTATGTAAACTATTTTGTCTAATAAGATTGAACTTTAACTAATTAACTTCTACACAACATACATCACACATTTTAATGTATAAATTTGCATCGTCACAACATCATAATGAAACTTCATACAATTACTGTATAAAAGATACAAGCACAAATTAAAAGCACTTGTTTTAATATAAATTAAAAAGAAACACAAACAAAAATTAAATCCATAAATGGGCCTTTTCTTACCAACAAAACCTACTCTTTAAAATCAAACCTTTCTCACTACAAAACCTGCTCATAAATCCCTTGTTGAATGAGAATTAACAATAATTTAACCATAAAGATTTCAATAATTAAAAATATTGTTGGATTTAACAAGTCAAGCTATTCTTCTATGTTTTATTATAGATCATAAAAATGGTGCTTACATTCTCCATTTTATGGAACATTGAAATGAAATAACAAATTTGCCTCTCAATTTGGGTGATACAATTAAAATAATAGAAACAAAATGCTGTATCAGTTGGGCGGGAAGTTTAGTCGATAATGCCACCTGTCAGTCAAATTATTTGCTCCAAGTATCATTTTATAGATGCTGACAGCTGACAGACATTGTTGACTAACCTCATCCATGGCTTTATTAGCCTAACGGACTTTTCTGACAGACTACTCTCCATAAGCAGTTTGACAGACAACAGCGTGTGCCCACTAACGAGCAATGATTATACTGACTGATAGATACCTATATTCTTCATGCTAAAAACCTTGAACTTCATATTCCCAGTATTTCTGATGGATAAGAAAGGTATATATT